>CM035115.1:80736559-80924739 GCA_020205555.1 Panax stipuleanatus | reverse complement strand
AGAAATACATCAATCCCAGGTCGTACTTAACCTTAATATCAAATGCGAGGAATATAATCTAATAAATAAGTTTTACCACAACTTTAACATAAGTCTGAAACATAAACACATAAAATAAACAACCAAGTATTCAATCACTTGCTGCACTTTGCCCTTGCCTTTGCTAGTAGAAGGCTCGTCAGACCTTTCGTTCTTAACTGCCAATGTTATTATTAACGCAAGATAGTTGTGAGCACGGCTTGCACCCAAGTATAATAATATGACAACAATATAATAACCTGCGAGTGAATCAAGGACATCTGACTAAAGAAACTCAACTTTTGACTCGAGGATAAATAACAGGAATCAAAATATCATACTGAGGGTCATTAAGACCTTGAACTATGTCCTAGGTTGTAAAGTGTTTATACTTAAAACCTTTAACAGTCATAATGACTATGGACTCTACTTCTCCGACTCTTAGGGGGATCAGCCCTTAGTACATATTGTGCCACAATATCTCAACGCTAAAGCGTAAATAATCCCCTTTTACAGGGTTTGTTCATGCTCAGTTTTGACATCAGAGTCCGCACCAAAGGAAGTTTGGTTTGGATAAGCTCAATAAGTATTTTGGAATTTAGAACGTTCATCAACTATGGACTAGTCGAATCAATAAGGGTTCACTAGTCCTATAAGGTTCAACAATACATCGATATTCAACTTGAATAATAATCTCAAGAGTATACAATCGAATAAGTATTGTATCACTGAATCATGCTTTTAAAAGAGTTACAATATGTAATATGAATTTCGAACTTGAACAATTAAAAACACGAGCTTACTCGATATAGAAACACAAGTCTAAGGCTTAATAAATGAATAAATTAGAATTTAGGGAACTTGCTAAATCAATAAGTTAGGGATAGGATACTTGCCTCTTGCACAAGCTACAATTATAATTTCACGTTCTTTATTACATCTACATATCAATACGTTCACAATACAAATTAATCAATAACTCGATATACGTACGAATCACACACATCGGTCTTGAGCACGTTATTGGACTATACAATTAACGATTCAAGTCATGTAATTAACTTATTAATTACTCACGTAATATAAGTTATTAACCTCTTATTATATGTTTAGCATATCTTTATGTTCATTACATTAGGTTTTAAACCACCTCTTAGAACACACGAACACTTAGCAAAAAAATTTCAAATTTCTGCAAGGGGCGCGGCCGCGCGCCAGTTACCCTTGGGACCAGCGCGGCCGCGCGGCAACGCAGACCCAGATTTCCAGTTCGCGAATGACACACAGAGCAACCCAAATAAATCCAAATTAAACTAACGAAATGAATTTAAGGCTACCCATGAGATATAGAATTTACAGAAACATCATACCATGTTCTAAGCATGCTTTTAACACTTTAAATCACGGAATTACACAAATCACAACATTTAATTTCACTATTTTCAATATTTTATAAAGTTTTGAAAGAAAACAAGAATTCAACGTTACGGATTCGTTATAACACCGAATCCGTTCGTTTAACTTCCATTTTGTTCGTTTAAATGTACACAATCACATTCAAGTGTTAATTTAAGTTAAATAAACGCATAAGGTGTGTAAATTTTGTACGTAAGGGCCATATGGGCCATATGTACAATTTTTACACTCTGTAACTTTTGAAAACCCAATTATCAACAAAATTCCATGGTGTGATCACTGAAAGTTATGCATATATGGCATATAATATGTTATGGACATCAATTAATATATATATAGCCATATCATGAACAAGTCATCAATTTAGTCTTTTACAGAAAACTTCAAAGTACGTTAATGGAAGTTTTGAAAACTTAATTAAGACGTAATTACATAAAATTGATCACTGTGATTTATGTATACATGGTATAAAACATGTTATAAACATAATTTAACCCATATAAAACCATATAACCAACAATGATTCAAAATTGACGATTACAGAGAACTTCAAAGTACGTAAAAATAGAAAGCTTAAAACTTAATATAACTGAATTTACCCTTGCTAGTTGGTGAAGATGATTCAAGGATGATGATATAAATTTCTCAAATTCTTCTCCCTCAATCTTTTCTCTCAAAATTCTCTCTGACTCTCTAAGTTTTTATTTCCTCTGATATGAATATATGAATTGATATAGTATATATGTATATAAGTATAATACGTATAATATATAATGGGTGAGTGGTTGTCAGTTGGTCCCTTAGTGGGTTAACTGACCAACTCCCCTTAAGGCCTTGTTTGGCTAGCTTAAGGAATCCCTTCTCATTTATTTTAATTAATTTATTATAATATAGTTAATTAATGTCACACCCAATTAAATCAAATAATGCTATTTAAATCAATTAAATAAAATAGCATAAATCTACATTAAATCACATAGTCACATAATTAAAATTCTTATTTATTAATTATGTCTAATCATAAATCTCTAATTAATTATTAAATTAATTAGAATAACATTATGCTTATTAATTAATATATTAATCAAATAAGCTCAATTAAATACATACTTTGAATATAAAAATTCACCACATTAATTTAACTAATGTGACACATATAATTAAATTAATCTACCACAAATTCATCAATTAATTATTTAACTCAATAATTAAATCATCAAAAATATTTATTTAATTCAATAAATATTCAAATAAATTACAAAAATCTTGTTTGTCACATCTTTCCCCCCTTAAAAGGATTCTGTCCCCAGAATCACGGTTCGATTAAATTTCGCCTGTGACACCCCCAAATCCGGGTACTTCAATTTCCACGGGACTTGGTGTTCACTGTACAAATATCATCTATCTATCTACCCATAGTAAATGCAAACCATGAAATAAATAGAAATAATCCTCCCCTTATGGGGTTACAACATCTGAAAAGAAATACATCAATCCCAGGTCGTACTTAACCTTAAATATCAAATGCGGAAATATAACTAATTAAATAAGTTTTACACAACTTTAACATAAGTCTGAAACATAAACACATAAAATAAACAACAAGTCTTCATCACTTGTTGACTTTGCCCTTGCCTTTGCTAGTAGAAGGCTCGTCAGACCTTTCGTTCTTAACTGCAATGTTATTATTACGCAAGAGTGAGCACGGTTGCCCACAAGTATAATAATATGACAACAATATAATAACATGCGAGTGAATCAAGGACATCTGAATAAAGAAACTCAACTTTTGACTCGAGGATAAATAACAGGAATCAAAATATCATCTGAGGGTCATAAGACCTTGAACTATGTCCTAGGTTGTAAAGTGTTTATACTTAAAACCTTTAACAGTCATAAGACTATGGACTCTACTTCTCGTACTTAGGGGGATCAGCCCTTAGTACCATATTGTGCACAATATCTCAACGCTAAAGCGTAAATAATCCCCTTTTACAGGGTTGTTCATCTCAGTTTTGACATCAGAGTCCGCACCAAAGGAAGTTTGGTTTGGATAAGCTCAATAAGTATTTTGGAATTTAGAACGTTCATCAACTATGGACTAGTCGAATCAATAAGGGTTCACTAGTCCTATAAGGTTCAACAATAACATCGATATTCAACTTGAATAATAAATCTCAAGAGTATACAATCGAATAAGTATTGTATCACTGAATTATGCTTTTAAAAGAGTTACAATATGTAATATGAATTTCGAACTTGAACAATTAAAAACACGAGCTTACTCGATATAGAAACACAAGTCTAAGGCTTAATAAATGAATAAATTAGAATTTAGGGAACTTGCTAAATCAATAAGTTAGGGATAGGATACTTGCCTCTTGCACAAGCTACAATTATAATTCACGTTCTTTATTACATCCTACATATCAATACGTTCACAATACAAATTAATCAATAACTCGATATACGTATCGAATCACACACATCGGTCTTGAGCACGTTATTGGACTATACAATTAACGATTCAAGTCATGTAATTAACTTATTAATTACTCACGTAATATAAGTTATTAACCTCTTATTATATGTTTAGCATATCTTTATGTTCATTACATTAGGTTTTAAACCACCTCTTAGAACACACGAACACTTAGCAAAAAAATTTCAAATTTCTGCAAGGGGCGCGGCCGCGCGCCAGTTACCCTTGGGACCAGCGCGGCCGCGCGGCAACGCAGACCCAGATTTCCAGTTCGCGAATGACACACAGAGCAACCCAAATAAATCCAAATTAAACTAACGAAATGAATTTAAGGCTACCCATGAGATATAGAATTTACAGAAACATCATACCATGTTCTAAGCATGCTTTTAACACTTTAAATCACGGAATTACACAAATCACAACATTTAATTTCACTATTTTCAATATTTTATAAAGTTTTGAAAGAAAACAAGAATTCAACGTTACGGATTCGTTATAACACCGAATCCGTTCGTTTAACTTCCATTTTGTTCGTTTAAATGTACACAATCACATTCAAGTGTTAATTTAAGTTAAATAAACGCATAAGGTGTGTAAATTTTGTACGTAAGGGCCATATGGGCCATATGTACAATTTTTACACTCTGTAACTTTTGAAAACCCAATTATCAACAAAATTCCATGGTGTGATCACTGAAAGTTATGCATATATGGCATATAATATGTTATGGACATCAATTAATATATATATAGTCATATCATGAACAAGTCATCAATTTAGTCTTTTACAGAAAACTTCAAAGTACGTTAATGGAAGTTTTGAAAACTTAATTAAGACGTAATTACATAAAATTGATCACTGTGATTTATGTATACATGGTATAAAACATGTTATAAACATAATTTAACCCATATAAAACCATATAACCAACAATGATTCAAAATTGACGATTACAGAGAACTTCAAAGTACGTAAAAATAGAAAGCTTAAAACTTAATATAACTGAATTTACCCTTGCTAGTTGGTGAAGATGATTCAAGGATGATGATATAAATTTCTCAAATTCTTCTCCCTCAATCTTTTCTCTCAAAATTCTCTCTGACTCTCTAAGTTTTTATTTCCTCTGATATGAATATATGAATTGATATAGTATATATGTATATAAGTATAATACGTATAATATATAATGGGTGAGTGGTTGTCAGTTGGTCCCTTAGTGGGTTAACTGACCAACTCCCCTTAAGGCCTTGTTTGGCTAGCTTAAGGAATCCCTTCTCATTTATTTTAATTAATTTATTATAATATAGTTAATTAATGTCACACCCAATTAAATCAAATAATGCTATTTAAATCAATTAAATAAAATAGCATAAATCTACATTAAATCACATAGTCACATAATTAAAATTCTTATTTATTAATTATGTCTAATCATAAATCTCTAATTAATTATTAAATTAATTAGAATAACATTATGCTTATTAATTAATATATTAATCAAATAAGCTCAATTAAATACATACTTTGAATATAAAAATTCACCACATTAATTTAACTAATGTGACACATATAATTAAATTAATCTACCACAAATTCATCAATTAATTATTTAACTCAATAATTAAATCATCAAAAATATTTATTTAATTCAATAAATATTCAAAATAAATTACAAAAATCTTGTTTGTCACATCTTTCCCCCCTTAAAAGGATTCTGTCCCCAGAATCACGGTTCGATTAAATTTCGTCCCGTTACATTCTCCCCCCCTTACAAAGATTCTGTCCCCAGAATCGCATAAACAAAAAAAATTAAGTAAATAAATCTGGGTAATTCTTCATCATATGCTCTTCGAGTTCCCACGTAGCTTCTTCAGCATTGTGGTTCCTCCAAATTACCTTAACAGAAGGTATAATTTTATTTCTGAGGACTTGCTCTTTCCTGTCAACAATCTGAACAGGAATTTCTTCATAGGATAAGTCTTTCTCAAAATGTAGGGGTTCATATTCAATCACATGTTTGTAATCGGGTTTGTAGGGGCGTAAAACTGACACATGAAAGACGTTGTGGACATTCTCAAGCGCCGGAGGTAAGGCTACCTCATACGCAACTTCTCCAATCCTTCGCAGTACTTCAAAGGGTCCAATGAACCTTGGGCTCAATTTTCCCTTCTTACCGAATCTGATCTTCCCCTTCCAGGGAGAGACTTTCAAGAACACATAGCTACCCGATTCAAACTCAACGTTCTTACGGTGTGGATCGGCGTATTTCTTCTGCCTATCCTGAGCTGCTACCAGTCTTGTTCTGATCACTTTGACTATCTCTGCTGTCTGCTGTACCAGTTCTGGACCTAATAGTTGTCTCTCGCCAACTTCATCCCAGTATAGCGGGGTTCTGCATTTTCTTCCGTACAACGCTTTGTAAGGCGGCATGCCAATACTAGCGTGGTAACTGTTGTTGTAACCGAATTCCACAAGCGGTAGGTGATCATCCCAATTTCCTTTAAAATCCATGATGCATGCTCTCAACATATCTTCCAATGTCTGGATCGTTCTTTCACTCTGCCCATCTGTCTGAGGGTGATAAGCCGTACTCATTCTCAACTGTGTCCCCATGCATTCTTGTAGTCGCTTCCAGAAGTTCGATGTGAAACGCGGATCTCTGTCGGAAACAATTGACACCGGAACTCCGTGCCTCGAAACAATCTCTTTCACATATAGCCTTGCCAACTGGTCTAAGTTGAATCTGATTTTAATCGGAAGGAAGTGTGCGGATTTCGTCAGTCGGTCAACGATAACCCATACTGCGTCGTAGCCTTTCTGAGTCGTCGGAAGGCCAACCACGAAATCCATCGTAATGTGTTCCCATTTCCATTCTGGGATTTCCAGGGGTTGTAGCAAACCACTTGGTCTCTGATGTTCTGCTTTCACTTTCTGACAGGTTAGACACTTTGCAACACACTCAGCAACATCTCGTTTCAAATTTGGCCACCAGAAGTGCTGTCGAAGATCCTGGTACATCTTGGTACTACCGGGGTGAATTGAATACCGTGAGCTATGAGCCTCTCTCAAAATGTCATCCTTAATTTCTGGCACTGACGGTACCCGAACTCTATTCTCAAATCTCAGTAGTCCCTCACTGTCTATCTTGAATCTCGGTTCGGTTCCTTCAGATATCTTTTTCTTAACCTTCTCACATTCTTCGTCCTGAAGTTGAGCTTCCTTAACTTTATCCAATAGGGTTGTACCAGCTTGAATCTGAAACAACTTCTCGTCAATCTCCATCGAATACTTCACTTCCAATTTCAGCTTTTCCATTGCTGAAATTAGTTCCTCCTGAGTAGTCAACATCATCAATTTCTCCCGACCCTTTCTGCTTAAGGCGTCGGCAACCACATTAGCCTTACCCGGATGGTATAAGATTTCACAGTCATAATCCTTAATTAACTCCAGCCACCTTCTCTGGCGCATATTCAAGTCCTTCTGTGTAAAGATATATTTCAGACTCTTGTGGTCTGTATATATTTCACACTTCTCCCCATAGAGATAGTGTCTCCAAATTTTTAAAGCAAATACCACGGCAGCTAACTCCAAGTCATGGGTCGGATACCCCTTCTCATAGTCTTTCAATTGTCGTGACGCATACGCAATGACCCTGCCGTTTTGCATAAGCACACAGCCAAGTCCTTTATGCGACGCATCACTATAAACCACAAAATTGCCTGTGTCGTCCGGAAGGGATAACACAGGTGCTGAACTCAACCTCCTCTTGAGCTCTTGGAAACTTTCCTCACACTTCTCTGTCCAAACGAATTTCACCGATTTTCTAGTCAAATTTGTCAGCGGAGTTGCGATCTTGGAAAAGTCCTGAATAAATCTTCTATAATAACCCGCCAATCCAAGAAAACTCCTCACTTCCGACGGTGTTTTCGGCAGATCCCAGTTCATCACAGCTTCGACTTTAGAGGGATCTACCGAAATTCCGTCCTTGTCGATCACATGTCCAAGAAATTGCACTCTTTCAATCCAGAATTCACATTTAGAAAATTTGGCGTACAACTTCTCTCTTCTCAACGCCTCTAATGTTAACTTCAGATGTTCTACATGTTCTTCCTTGGTCTTCGAGTATACCAAAATATCGTCGATAAAGACCACCACGAATTTGTCCAAAAACGGCTTGAACACTCCATTCATTAAGCCCATGAATGCTGCAGGAGCATTCGTTAGACCAAATGACATTACCAAAAATTCGTAGTGACCATATCGAGTCCTAAATGCTGTCTTTGGAACATCCTCTGGCCTCACCTTCAGCTGATGATAGCCACTCCTCAAGTCTATCTTTGAAAAGTACCTTGCACCCTTCAATTGGTCGAACAGATCGTCGATCCTCGGTAATGGATATCTATTCTTAATTGTGACCTTATTCAGTTCTCTGTAGTCGATGCAAAGCCGCATCGTCCCGTCCTTCTTCTTCACAAATAACACCGGCGCTCCCCACGGCGATACGCTCGGTTGGATGTACTTCTTGTCCAGTAACTCTTGTAGTTGTACCATTAACTCTTTCATCTCTACCGGAGGCATCCGGTATGGTGCCTTCGATATTGGGGCCGTCCCTGGCGCCAAATCGATCACAAACTCAACCTCTCTGTCTGGCGGAAGTCCTGGCAGATCATCCGGAAATACGTCTAAGAAGTCCCTCACGACTGGTATATCTTCTAATTTCGAATTTTCTTTACGACTATCGACTATGTAGGCTAAATATCCTACACAGCCTTGTCTTAACAACTTCCTGGCCTGCATCATCGTCAGACAACTCGCTTGTCTAGGCGATTTACTGCCATAAAACACAACCTTTGACGGGGTCATAAGGTTGATACACTTCCTCTGGCAATCAATTACAGCCCCATAATTGACTAGCCAATCCATTCCCAGAATAACATCGAATTCCCCAAGTCTAATCGGGATAAGATTTACGTTCATAATGTTACCCTTAATATCTACTCTACAGTTCTTGTGTACATACTTAACAGGGATTACTTCTTTATTCGCAATCTCTATATTCATGGGGTATTCTAACTCGTCAATAGGAAGTTCTAAGTTCTTAGCAAAGTCATCGGATATAAATGAACAAGTAGCACCCGAATCAAATAGTACATAAGCATTAACTTTATTGATCGGAATGATACCTGACACCACATCGCGAGACTGCACAGCATCCTGCACGGTCATGTTGAAGGTCCTGGCGGTTGGTCGGTTGGTTGCGGTTGGTCCCGTGATAGTTAAAGCACTTCCACCGCTGTTTCCCCTGTTTCCACCTGATCCTTCCCTTCCAGATCCCTTCTTGGGACAGTCCCTTGCCAGATGGTCCTTTGAGCCGCAAGTGAAGCAAGCGCCCTTCTTTGGGTTCGGACAGTTAGGTGCTATGTGGCCTTCCTGACCACAATTATAACATACTCGTTTTCCCTTCATACAGACCCCCAGGTGAGCTTTCCCGCAGGTCGAACAAGCTTCGATCCTCTTTTTCTGACCACCTTGCTGATTCCCAGTCGATGAGTTATCATTCCACCTCCTCTTCTGATTATTACTCCCTCCCGTGTTGCTACCACTAGCCTTGTTAATTCCTTCACCTTCACTCTTCTTCTTTTTCTGATCTTGGTTATACTTTGTAACTGCATCACTCCCGCCTTCAGCGAGAATGGCCTTCTCCAACACCCCAGCAAAAGTGTTCAATTGGAACATTGACACTTTGCTATACAACCAGGGCTTCAGGCCCTGTTCAAACCTCCTTGCCTTCCTCTGATCGGTGTGCACTTGATACGTGGCAAACCTAGCCAACTCATTGAATTTCGCCGCATATTCTGGTACGGACATATTTCCCTGTTTCAGTTCCAAGAACTGGACCTCCATTTGATTCTGCGAGCTGGTCGGAAAGTACATCTCGAAGAACATCTCCTTGAACCTCTCCCAGGTAATCACACCTTCACCTCCCCGGACCTTATTCGCTTGCCACCAATAGCTGGCCTCAGATTTCAGCATGAACGTTGCATAGGCGGTTTTCTGGTCCTCTCTGACTCTGGCGACGTCAAAAACTTTTTCCATCTCCATGACCCAGGTTTGAGCTTCTATCGGGTTCATGGTGCCTTTAAACTCTGGCGGTCCCACCGCCTTGAAGTCCTTGAACGTTGTGGTCGGTGGAGCTTGAGGTTGGTTGTTAAGCGCTCCAGCAAGTAAGTTCGCCAACTGCTGAACGGGGTTAGCATTGGCGTCGTTGTTGTTGTTAGTTGACCCTTCTTGGGCCTGTTGACGGTTAGATCGTCTCCTTGGCGGCATTTTACTCTTAAGAAATACGCGTATTAGAACTTTATTCAATCTTTTAAATATCTAAGGCTTAACTTAAACATTTAGACACAATCAGTCAACACATTATCTCAAATAAACTCTGATATATTACTAAATCAAAAGTTTTAACATAATACGATAGCATCACTGCTATTTACATCAACTATCCTGAGATAAAGAATCTACAGGATTTAAAACATAAAATATTCCTCTGTTTATAAACACATTGGAATTTACATTATTAACTACCAGATAGGTTTCACAAAATCAAATGTTCCTATCACTGCCCATTAAGGCGACGAACAGCTTTGCCACGCTCTTCTTCCATAATCCGAGACATCGTCCTGCGATCTAGCATGTACGACGGTAGTCCTTCAAACTGAATTGGGTACCTCATAACCCGATCCTGGGCCTCGTCAATTGCATACTGAAGTATAGAGTACGTCTCTTCAAGCTTGGCCTTCTTCGCCCGACAATTATCTTCTGCGAGATCTGCTCGTCGTGATTCCCTTACCCAAGCCTCCTCTGCTATGGCCAGCCTTGCTGATTTCTCTTTTAGTTCATTCTTCAATTCCTCAATTTCCTCTGACTTCTGCTCGGTTTGGCCCATCTCGTGAGCCAAATTCCACTCTACATTTCCCAAACGTGTGTGAAGAGCCTCAACCTCTCCATCCCTCAGCTCGATGGTAGACTGTTGAGTAACCGACCGCTCCCTCAGCTCCTGAACAGTCTCCCTCAGCTCCTGAACAGTATCACGTAACTCTATGTTACGGTCATACAGCTCGTCATACATCTCAGCACTGATAGAGCTCGGCGGGAACTCTTCAGGGTCTTCCTCCTCCTCTTCAGCTGCCTCAGCCTGAACTTCAATCTCCTCAGGGTCTTCCTCAGAGTCCTCCTCTGAATTAGACACCGGCACAATCTCCTGACCAATGACTGTGATCAAGGGTGATAAGAATTTTAATTATGTGACTATGTGATTTAATGTAGATTTATGCTATTTTATTTAATTGATTTAAATAGCATTATTTGATTTAATTGGGTGTGACATTAATTAACTATATTATAATAAATTAATTAAAATAAATGAGAAGGGATTCCTTAAGCTAGCCAAACAAGGCCTTAAGGGGAGTTGGTCAGTTAACCCACTAAGGGACCAACTGACAACCACTCACCCATTATATATTATACGTATTATACTTATATACATATATACTATATCAATTCATATATTCATATCAGAGAGAATTTTGAGAGAAAAGATTGAGGGAGAAGAATTTGAGAAATTTATATCATCATCCTTGAATCATCTTCACCAACTAGCAAGGGTAAATTCAGTTATATTAAGTTTTAAGCTTTCTATTTTTACGTACTTTGAAGTTCTCTGTAATCGTCAATTTTGAATCATTGTTGGTTATATGGTTTTATATGGGTTAAATTATGTTTATAACATGTTTTATACCATGTATACATAAATCACAGTGATCAATTTTATGTAATTACGTCTTAATTAAGTTTTCAAAACTTCCATTAACGTACTTTGAAGTTTTCTGTAAAAGACTAAATTGATGACTTGTTCATGATATGGCTATATATATATTAATTGATGTCCATAACATATTATATGCCATATATGCATAACTTTCAGTGATCACACCATGGAATTTTGTTGATAATTGGGTTTTCAAAAGTTACAGAGTGTAAAAATTGTACATATGGCCCATATGGCCCTTACGTACAAAATTTACACACCTTATGCATTTATTTAACTTAAATTAACACTTGAATGTGATTGTGTACATTTAAACGAACAAAATGGAAGTTAAACGAACGGATTCGGTGTTATAACGAATCCGTAACGTTGAATTCTTGTTTTCTTTCAAAACTTTATAAAATGTTGAAAATAGTGAAATTAAATGTTGTGATTTGTGTAATTCCGTGATTTAAAGTGTTAAAAGCATGCTTAGAACATGGTATGATGTTTCTGTAAATTCTATATCTCATGGGTAGCCTTAAATTCATTTCGTTAGTTTAATTTGGATTTATTTGGGTTGCTCTGTGTGTCATTCGCGAACTGGAAATCTGGGTCTGCGTTGCCGCGCGGCCGCGCTGGTCCCAAGGGTAACTGGCGCGCGGCCGCGCCCCTTGCAGAAATTTGAAATTTTTTTGCTAAGTGTTCGTGTGTTCTAAGAGGTGGTTTAAAACCTAATGTAATGAACATAAAGATATGCTAAACATATAATAAGAGGTTAATAACTTATATTACGTGAGTAATTAATAAGTTAATTACATGACTTGAATCGTTAATTGTATAGTCCAATAACGTGCTCAAGACCGATGTGTGTGATTCGATACGTATATCGAGTTATTGATTAATTTGTATTGTGAACGTATTGATATGTAGGATGTAATAAAGAACGTGAATTATAATTGTAGCTTGTGCAAGAGGCAAGTATCCTATCCCTAACTTATTGATTTAGCAAGTTCCCTAAATTCTAATTTATTCATTTATTAAGCCTTAGACTTGTGTTTCTATATCGAGTAAGCTCGTGTTTTTAATTGTTCAAGTTCGAAATTCATATTACATATTGTAACTCTTTTAAAAGCATGATTCAGTGATACAATACTTATTCGATTGTATACTCTTGAGATTTATTATTCAAGTTGAATATCGATGTTATTGTTGAACCTTATAGGACTAGTGAACCCTTATTGATTCGACTAGTCCATAGTTGATGAACGTTCTAAATTCCAAAATACTTATTGAGCTTATCCAAACCAAACTTCCTTTGGTGCGGACTCTGATGTCAAAACTGAGATGAACAACCCTGTAAAAGGGGATTATTTACGCTTTAGCGTTGAGATATTGTGCACAATATGGTACTAAGGGCTGATCCCCCTAAGTACGAGAAGTAGAGTCCATAGTCTTATGACTGTTAAAGGTTTTAAGTATAAACACTTTACAACCTAGGACATAGTTCAAGGTCTTATGACCCTCAGATGATATTTTGATTCCTGTTATTTATCCTCGAGTCAAAAGTTGAGTTTCTTTATTCAGATGTCCTTGATTCACTCGCATGTTATTATATTGTTGTCATATTATTATACTTGTGGGCAACCGTGCTCACTCTTGCGTAATAATAACATTGCAGTTAAGAACGAAAGGTCTGACGAGCCTTCTACTAGCAAAGGCAAGGGCAAAGTCAACAAGTGATGAAGACTTGTTGTTTATTTTATGTGTTTATGTTTCAGACTTATGTTAAAGTTGTGTAAAACTTATTTAATTAGTTATATTTCCGCATTTGATATTTAAGGTTAAGTACGACCTGGGATTGATGTATTTCTTTTCAGATGTTGTAACCCCATAAGGGGAGGATTATTTCTATTTATTTCATGGTTTGCATTTACTATGGGTAGATAGATAGATGATATTTGTACAGTGAACACCAAGTCCCGTGGAAATTGAAGTACCCGGATTTGGGGGTGTCACAGGTTGGTATCAAAGCCAGGTCGTACTTAACCTTAAATATCAAATGCGGAAATATAACTAATTAAATAAGTTTTACACAACTTTAACATAAGTCTGAAACATAAACACATAAAATAAACAACAAGTCTTCATCACTTGTTGACTTTGCCCTTGCCTTTGCTAGTAGAAGGCTCGTCAGACCTTTCGTTCTTAACTGCAATGTTATTATTACGCAAGAGTGAGCACGGTTGCCCACAAGTATAATAATATGACAACAATATAATAACATGCGAGTGAATCAAGGACATCTGAATAAAGAACTCAACTTTTGACTCGAGGATAAATAACAGGAATCAAAATATCATCTGAGGGTCATAAGACCTTGAACTATGTCCTAGGTTGTAAAGTGTTTATACTTAAAACCTTTAACAGTCATAAGACTATGGACTCTACTTCTCGTACTTAGGGGGATCAGCCCTTAGTACCATATTGTGCACAATATCTCAACGCTAAAGCGTAAATAATCCCCTTTTACAGGGTTGTTCATCTCAGTTTTGACATCAGAGTCCGCACCAAAGGAAGTTTGGTTTGGATAAGCTCAATAAGTATTTTGGAATTTAGAACGTTCATCAACTATGGACTAGTCGAATCAATAAGGGTTCACTAGTCCTATAAGGTTCAACAATAACATCGATATTCAACTTGAATAATAAATCTCAAGAGTATACAATCGAATAAGTATTGTATCACTGAATCATGCTTTTAAAAGAGTTACAATATGTAATATGAATTTCAAACTTGAACAATTAAAAACACGAGCTTACTCGATATAGAAACACAAGTCTAAGGCTTAATAAATGAATAAATTAGAATTTAGGGAACTTGCTAAATCAATAAGTTAGGGATAGGATACTTGCCTCTTGCACAAGCTACAATTATAATTCACGTTCTTTATTACATCCTACATATCAATACGTTCACAATACAAATTAATCAATAACTCGATATACGTATCGAATCACACACATCGGTCTTGAGCACGTTATTGGACTATACAATTAACGATTCAAGTCATGTAATTAACTTATTAATTACTCACGTAATATAAGTTATTAACCTCTTATTATATGTTTAGCATATCTTTATGTTCATTACATTAGGTTTTAAACCACCTCTTAGAACACACGAACACTTAGCAAAAAAATTTCAAATTTCTGCAAGGGGCGCGGCCGCGCGCCAGTTACCCTTGGGACCAGCGCGGCCGCGCGGAAACGCAGACCCAGATTTCCAGTTCGCGAATGACACACAGAGCAACCCAAATAAATCCAAATTAAACTAACGAAATGAATTTAAGGCTACCCATGAGATATAGAATTTACAGAAACATCATACCATGTTCTAAGCATGCTTTTAACACTTTAAATCACGGAATTACACAAATCACAACATTTAATTTCACTATTTTCAATATTTTATAAAGTTTTGAAAGAAAACAAGAATTCAACGTTACGGATTCGTTATAACACCGAATCCGTTCGTTTAACTTCCATTTTGTTCGTTTAAATGTACACAATCACATTCAAGTGTTAATTTAAGTTAAATAAACGCATAAGGTGTGTAAATTTTGTACGTAAGGGCCATATGGGCCATATGTACAATTTCTACACTCTGTAACTTTTGAAAAATCAAATTAAGCATAACTACATGGATTTAATCGCACTAAATCATGCATACATGATATACAACATGTTATGATCATACAATAACACATATAAAATCATATCATACATTAATTATCAAATTAGTTATTCACAGAGAATCTAACATACGTTAATGGAAAACTTTAAGAACTTGAATTTAAAAACTTAGGAGAAGGAATTACCCTTGCTAGTTTGTGAAGATGATTCAAGGATGATGATATAAACTTTTCAAATTCTTCTTCCTCAATCTTTTCTCTCAAAATTCTCTCTGATATGAATATATGAATTGATATAGTATATATGTATATAAGTATAATACGTATAATATATAATGGGTGAGTGGTTGTCAGTTGGTCCCTTAGTGGGTTAACTGACCAACTCCCCTTAAGGCCTTGTTTGGCTAGCTTAAGGAATCCCTTCTCATTTATTTTAATTAATTTATTATAATATAGTTAATTAATGTCACACCCAATTAAATCAAATAATGCTATTTAAATCAATTAAATAAAATAGCATAAATCTACATTAAATCACATAGTCACATAATTAAAATTCTTATTTATTAATTATGTCTAATCATAAATCTCTAATTAATTAATAAATTAATTAGAATAACATTATGCTTATTAATTAATATATTAATCAAATAAGCTCAATTAAATACATACTTTGAATATAAAAATTCACCACATTAATTTAACTAATGTGACACATATAATTAAATTAATCTACCACAAATTCATCAATTAATTATTTAACTCAATAATTAAATCATCAAAAAATATTTATTTAATTCAATAAATATTCAAAATATATTACAAAAATCTTGTTTGTCACATCAGTTCATTCTTCAATTCCTCAATTTCCTCTGACTTCTGCTCGGTTTGGCCCTTCTCGTGAGCCAAATTCCACTCTACATTTCCCAAACGTGTGTGAAGAGCCTCAACCTCTCCATCCCTCAGCTCGATGGTAGACTGTTGAGTAACCGACCGCTCCCTCAGCTCCTGAACAGTCTCCCTCAGCTCCTGAACAGTATCACGTAACTCTATGTTACGGTCATACAGCTCGTCATACATCTCAGCACTGATAGAGCTCGGCGGGAACTCTTCAGGGTCTTCCTCCTCCTCTTCAGCTGCCTCAGCCTGAACTTCAATCTCCTCAGGGTCTTCCTCAGAGTCCTCCTCTGAATTAGACACCGGCACAATCTCCTGACCAATGACTGTGATCAAGGGTGATGGCTCTCGTCGGACTAACTGCTCCCAAACTACGTGGATATCTCGGGGCTCCTCCTCTCTAGCCTCTAGGGGTACAGGGTCCCTGGACTGACTAGGTTCTCCAGCATTCGTCATCCTGACAAATAAAATTTTAAGTTTTAGTAATTACGTGATGCTAATCGAGACTCGAATATATAAGTATAAACACGTAGCACATAAGGTAAGTTATTATCTTTCTTAGAACTCGATAAGAGTTATCATTACTATGTTCTCGATCTCTAAAAAGGCTACTATCCTAAGGTTTTTCCCCACCTAAGGTTCATAACCTACAGCTTTGATACCAACCTGTGACACCCCCCAAATCCGGGTACTTCAATTTCCACGGGACTTGGTGTTCACTGTACAAATATCATCTATCTATCTACCCATAGTAAATGCAAACCATGAAATAAATAGAAATAATCCTCCCCTTATGGGGTTACAACATCTGAAAAGAAATGCATCAATCCCAGGTCGTACTTAACCTTAAATATCAAATGCGGAAATATAAATAATTAAATAAGTTTTACACAACTTTAACATAAGTCTGAAACATAAACACATAAAATAAACAACAAGTCTTCATCACTTGTTGACTTTGCCCTTGCCTTTGCTAGTAGAAGGCTCGTCAGACCTTTCGTTCTTAACTGCAATGTTATTATTACGCAAGAGTGAGCACGGTTGCCCACAAGTATAATAATATGACAACAATATAATAACATGCGAGTGAATCAAGGACATCTGAATAAAGAAACTCAACTTTTGACTCGAGGATAAATAACAGGAATCAAAATATCATCTGAGGGTCATAAGACCTTGAACTATGTCCTAGGTTGTAAAGTGTTTATACTTAAAACCTTTAACAGTCATAAGACTATGGACTCTACTTCTCGTACTTAGGGGGATCAGCCCTTAGTACCATATTGTGCACAATATCTCAACGCTAAAGCGTAAATAATCCCCTTTTACAGGGTTGTTCATCTCAGTTTTGACATCAGAGTCCGCACCAAAGGAAGTTTGGTTTGGATAAGCTCAATAAGTATTTTGGAATTTAGAACGTTCATCAACTATGGACTAGTCGAATCAATAAGGGTTCACTAGTCCTATAAGGTTCAACAATAACATCGATATTCAACTTGAATAATAAATCTCAAGAGTATACAATCGAATAAGTATTGTATAACTGAATCATGCTTTTAAAATAGTTACAATATGTAATATGAATTTCGAACTTGAACAATTAAGAACACGAGCTTACTCGATATAGAAACACAAGTCTAAGACTTAATAAATGAATAAATTAGAATTTAGGGAACTTGCTAAATCAATAAGTTAGGGATAGGATACTTGCCTCTTGCACAAGCTACAATTATAATTCACGTTCTTTATTACATCCTACATATCAATACGTTCACAATACAAATTAATCAATAACTCGATATACGTATCGAATCACACACATCGGTCTTGAGCACGTTATTGGACTATACAATTAACGATTCAAGTCATGTAATTAACTTATTAATTACTCACGTAATATAAGTTATTAACCTCTTATTATATGTTTAGCATATCTTTATGTTCATTACATTAGGTTTTAAACCACCTCTTAGAACACACGAACACTTAGCAAAAAAAAATTTCAAATTTCTGCAAGGGGCGCGGCCGCGCGCCAGTTACCCTTGGGACCAGCGCGGCCGCGCGGAAACGCAGACCCAGATTTCCAGTTCGCGAATGACACACAGAGCAACCCAAATAAATCCAAATTAAACTAACGAAATGAATTTAAGGCTACCCATGAGATATAGAATTTACAGAAACATCATACCATGTTCTAAGCATGCTTTTAACACTTTAAATCACGGAATTACACAAATCACAACATTTAATTTCACTATTTTCAATATTTTATAAAGTTTTGAAAGAAAACAAGAATTCAACGTTACGGATTCGTTATAACACCGAATCCGTTCGTTTAACTTCCATTTTGTTCGTTTAAATGTACACAATCACATTCAAGTGTTAATTTAAGTTAAATAAACGCATAAGGTGTGTAAATTTTGTACGTAAGGGCCATATGGGCCATATGTACAATTTTTACACTCTGTAACTTTTGAAAACCCAATTATCAACAAAATTCCATGGTGTGATCACTGAAAGTTATGCATATATGGCATATAATATGTTATGGACATCAATTAATATATATATAGCCATATCATGAACAAGTCATCAATTTAGTCTTTTACAGAAAACTTCAAAGTACGTTAATGGAAGTTTTGAAAACTTAATTAAGACGTAATTACATAAAATTGATCACTGTGATTTATGTATACATGGTATAAAACATGTTATAAACATAATTTAACCCATATAAAACCATATAACCAACAATGATTCAAAATTGACGATTACAGAGAACTTCAAAGTACGTAAAAATAGAAAGCTTAAAACTTAATATAACTGAATTTACCCTTGCTAGTTGGTGAAGATGATTCAAGGATGATGATATAAATTTCTCAAATTCTTCTCCCTCAATCTTTTCTCTCAAAATTCTCTCTGATATGAATATATGAATTGATATAGTATATATGTATATAAGTATAATACGTATAATATATAATGGGTGAGTGGTTGTCAGTTGGTCCCTTAGTGGGTTAACTGACCAACTCCCCTTAAGGCCTTGTTTGGCTAGCTTAAGGAATCCCTTCTCATTTATTTTAATTAATTTATTATAATATAGTTAATTAATGTCACACCCAATTAAATCAAATAATGCTATTTAAATCAATTAAATAAAATAGCATAAATCTACATTAAATCACATAGTCGCATAATTAAAATTCTTATTTATTAATTATGTCTAATCATAAATCTCTAATTAATTAATAAATTAATTAGAATAACATTATGCTTATTAATTAATATATTAATCAAATAAGCTCAATTAAATACATACTTTGAATATAAAAATTCACCACATTAATTTAACTAATGTGACACATATAATTAAATTAATCTACCACAAATTCATCAATTAATTATTTAACTCAATAATTAAATCATCAAAAAATATTTATTTAATTCAATAAATATTCAAAATATATTACAAAAATCTTGTTTGTCACATCTTTCCCCCCTTAAAAGGATTCTGTCCCCAGAATCACGGTTCAATTAAATTTCGTCCCGTTACATTCTCCCCCCCTTACAAAGATTCTGTCCCCAGAATCGCATAAACAAAAAAATTAAGTAAATAAATCTGGGTAATTCTTCATCATATGCTCTTCGAGTTCCCACGTAGCTTCTTCAGCATTGTGGTTCCTCCAAATTACCTTAACAGAAGGTATAATTTTATTTCTGAGGACTTGCTCTTTCCTGTCAACAATCTGAACAGGAATTTCTTCATAGGATAAGTCTTTCTCAAAATGTAGGGGTTCATATTCAATCACATGTTTGTAATCGGGTTTGTAGGGGCGTAAAACTGACACATGAAAGACGTTGTGGACATTCTCAAGCGCCGGAGGTAAGGCTACCTCATACACAACTTCTCCAATCCTTCGCAGTACTTCAAAGGGTCCAATGAACCTTGGGCTCAATTTTCCCTTCTTACCGAATCTGATCTTCCCCTTCCAGGGAGAGACTTTCAAGAACACATAGCTACCCGATTCAAACTCAACGTTCTTACGGTGTGGATCGGCGTATTTCTTCTGCCTATCCTGAGCTGCTACCAGTCTTGTTCTGATCACTTTGACTATCTCTGCTGTCTGCTGTACCAGTTCTGGACCTAATAGTTGTCTCTCGCCAACTTCATCCCAGTATAGCGGGGTTCTGCATTTTCTTCCGTACAACGCTTCGTAAGGCGGCATGCCAATACTAGCGTGGTAACTGTTGTTGTAACCGAATTCCACAAGCGGTAGGTGATCATCCCAATTTCCTTTAAAATCCATGATGCATGCTCTCAACATATCTTCCAATGTCTGGATCGTTCTTTCACTCTGCCCATCTGTCTGAGGGTGATAAGCCGTACTCATTCTCAACTGTGTCCCCATGCATTCTTGTAGTCGCTTCCAGAAGTTCGATGTGAAACGCGGATCTCTGTCGGAAACAATTGACACCGGAACTCCGTGCCTCGAAACAATCTCTTTCACATATAGCCTTGCCAACTGGTCTAAGTTGAATCTGATTTTAATCGGAAGGAAGTGTGCGGATTTCGTCAGTCGGTCAACGATAACCCATACTGCGTCGTAGCCTTTCTGAGTCGTCGGAAGGCCAACCACGAAATCCATCGTAATGTGTTCCCATTTCCATTCTGGGATTTCCAGGGGTTGTAGCAAACCACTTGGTCTCTGATGTTCTGCTTTCACTTTCTGACAGGTTAGACACTTTGCAACACACTCAGCAACATCTCGTTTCAAATTTGGCCACCAGAAGTGCTGTCGAAGATCCTGGTACATCTTGGTACTACCGGGGTGAATTGAATACCGTCAGTGCCAGAAATTAAGGATGACATTTTGAGAGAGGCTCATAGCTCACGGTATTCAATTCACCCCGGTAGTACCAAGATGTACCAGGATCTTCGACAGCACTTCTGGTGGCCGAATTTGAAACGAGATGTTGCTGAGTGTGTTGCAAAGTGTCTAACCTGTCAGAAAGTGAAAGCAGAACATCAGAGACCAAGTGGTTTGCTACAACCCCTGGAAATCCCAGAATGGAAATGGGAACACATTACGATGGATTTCGTGGTTGGCCTTCCGACGACTCAGAAAGGCTACGACGCAGTATGGGTTATCGTTGACCGACTGACGAAATCCGCACACTTCCTTCCGATTAAAATCAGATTCAACTTAGACCAGTTGGCAAGGCTATATGTGAAAGAGATTGTTTCGAGGCACGGAGTTCCGGTGTCAATTGTTTCCGACAGAGATCCGCGTTTCACATCGAACTTCTGGAAGCGACTACAAGAATGCATGGGGACACAGTTGAGAATGAGTACGGCTTATCACCCTCAGACAGATGGGCAGAGTGAAAGAACGATCCAGACATTGGAAGATATGTTGAGAGCATGCATCATGGATTTTAAAGGAAATTGGGATGATCACCTACCGCTTGTGGAATTCGGTTACAACAACAGTTACCACGCTAGTATTGGCATGCCGCCTTACGAAGCGTTGTACGGAAGAAAATGCAGAACCCCGCTATACTGGGATGAAGTTGGCGAGAGACAACTATTAGGTCCAGAACTGGTACAGCAGACAGCAGAGATAGTCAAAGTGATCAGAACAAGACTGGTAGCAGCTCAGGATAGGCAGAAGAAATACGCCGATCCACACCGTAAGAACGTTGAGTTTGAATCGGGTAGCTATGTGTTCTTGAAAGTCTCTCCCTGGAAGGGGAAGATCAGATTCGGTAAGAAGGGAAAATTGAGCCCAAGGTTCATTGGACCCTTTGAAGTACTGCGAAGGATTGGAGAAGTTGCGTATGAGGTAGCCTTACCTCCGGCGCTTGAGAATGTCCACAACGTCTTTCATGTGTCAGTTTTACGCCCCTACAAACCCGATTACAAACATGTGATTGAATATGAACCCCTACATTTTGAGAAAGACTTATCCTATGAAGAAATTCCTGTTCAGATTGTTGACAGGAAAGAGCAAGTCCTCAGAAATAAAATTATACCTTCTGTTAAGGTAATTTGGAGGAACCACAATGCTGAAGAAGCTACGTGGGAACTCGAAGAGCATATGATGAAGAATTACCCAGATTTATTTACTTAATTTTTTTGTTTATGCGATTCTGGGGACAGAATCTTTGTAAGGGGGGGAGAATGTAACGGGACGAAATTTAATTGAACCGTGATTCTGGGGACAGAATCCTTTTAAGGGGGGAAAGATGTGACAAACAAGATTTTTGTAATATATTTTGAATATTTATTGAATTAAATAAATATTTTTTGATGATTTAATTATTGAGTTAAATAATTAATTGATGAATTTGTGGTAGATTAATTTAATTATATGTGTCACATTAGTTAAATTAATGTGGTGAATTTTTATATTCAAAGTATGTATTTAATTGAGCTTATTTGATTAATATATTAATTAATAAGCATAATGTTATTCTAATTAATTTATTAATTAATTAGAGATTTATGATTAGACATAATTAATAAATAAGAATTTTAATTATGTGACTATGTGATTTAATGTAGATTTATGCTATTTTATTTAATTGATTTAAATAGCATTATTTGATTTAATTGGGTGTGACATTAATTAACTATATTATAATAAATTAATTAAAATAAATGAGAAGGGATTCCTTAAGCTAGCCAAACAAGGCCTTAAGGGGAGTTGGTCAGTTAACCCACTAAGGGACCAACTGACAACCACTCACCCATTATATATTATACGTATTATACTTATATACATATATACTATATCAATTCATATATTCATATCAGAGAGAATTTTGAGAGAAAAGATTGAGGGAGAAGAATTTGAGAAATTTATATCATCATCCTTGAATCATCTTCACCAACTAGCAAGGGTAAATTCAGTTATATTAAGTTTTAAGCTTTCTATTTTTACGTACTTTGAAGTTCTCTGTAATCGTCAATTTTGAATCATTGTTGGTTATATGGTTTTATATGGGTTAAATTATGTTTATAACATGTTTTATACCATGTATACATAAATCACAGTGATCAATTTTATGTAATTACGTCTTAATTAAGTTTTCAAAACTTCCATTAACGTACTTTGAAGTTTTCTGTAAAAGACTAAATTGATGACTTGTTCATGATATGGCTATATATATATTAATTGATGTCCATAACATATTATATGCCATATATGCATAACTTTCAGTGATCACACCATGGAATTTTGTTGATAATTGGGTTTTCAAAAGTTACAGAGTGTAAAAATTGTACATATGGCCCATATGGCCCTTACGTACAAAATTTACACACCTTATGCGTTTATTTAACTTAAATTAACACTTGAATGTGATTGTGTACATTTAAACGAACAAAATGGAAGTTAAACGAACGGATTCGGTGTTATAACGAATCCGTAACGTTGAATTCTTGTTTTCTTTCAAAACTTTATAAAATGTTGAAAATAGTGAAATTAAATGTTGTGATTTGTGTAATTTCGTGATTTAAAGTGTTAAAAGCATGCTTAGAACATGGTATGATGTTTCTGTAAATTCTATATCTCATGGGTAGCCTTAAATTCATTTCGTTAGTTTAATTTGGATTTATTTGGGTTGCTCTGTGTGTCATTCGCGAACTGGAAATCTGGGTCTGCGTTTCCGCGCGGCCGCGCTGGTCCCAAGGGTAACTGGCGCGCGGCCGCGCCCCTTGCAGAAATTTGAAATTTTTTTGCTAAGTGTTCGTGTGTTCTAAGTGTTCGTGTGTCCGGGTACTTCAATTTCCACGGGACTTGGTGTTCACTGTACAAATATCATCTATCTATCTACCCATAGTAAATGCAAACCATGAAATAAATAGAAATAATCCTCCCCTTATGGGGTTACAACATCTGAAAAGAAATACATCAATCCCAGGTCGTACTTAACCTTAAATATCAAATGCGGAAATATAACTAATTAAATAAGTTTTACACAACTTTAACATAAGTCTGAAACATAAACACATAAAATAAACAACAAGTCTTCATCACTTGTTGACTTTGCCCTTGCCTTTGCTAGTAGAAGGCTCGTCAGACCTTTCGTTCTTAACTGCAATGTTATTATTACGCAAGAGTGAGCACGGTTGCCCACAAGTATAATAATATGACAACAATATAATAACATGCGAGTGAATCAAGGACATCTGAATAAAGAAACTCAACTTTTGACTCGAGGATAAATAACAGGAATCAAAATATCATCTGAGGGTCATAAGACCTTGAACTATGTCCTAGGTTGTAAAGTGTTTATACTTAAAACCTTTAACAGTCATAAGACTATGGACTCTACTTCTCGTACTTAGGGGGATCAGCCCTTAGTACCATATTGTGCACAATATCTCAACGCTAAAGCGTAAATAATCCCCTTTTACAGGGTTGTTCATCTCAGTTTTGACATCAGAGTCCGCACCAAAGGAAGTTTGGTTTGGATAAGCTCAATAAGTATTTTGGAATTTAGAACGTTCATCAACTATGGACTAGTCGAATCAATAAGGGTTCACTAGTCCTATAAGGTTCAACAATAACATCGATATTCAACTTGAATAATAAATCTCAAGAGTATACAATCGAATAAGTATTGTATCACTGAATCATGCTTTTAAAAGAGTTACAATATGTAATATGAATTTCGAACTTGAACAATTAAAAACACGAGCTTACTCGATATAGAAACACAAGTCTAAGGCTTAATAAATGAATAAATTAGAATTTAGGGAACTTGCTAAATCAATAAGTTAGGGATAGGATACTTGCCTCTTGCACAAGCTACAATTATAATTCACGTTCTTTATTACATCCTACATATCAATACGTTCACAATACAAATTAATCAATAACTCGATATACGTATCGAATCACACACATCGGTCTTGAGCACGTTATTGGACTATACAATTAACGATTCAAGTCATGTAATTAACTTATTAATTACTCACGTAATATAAGTTATTAACCTCTTATTATATGTTTAGCATATCTTTATGTTCATTACATTAGGTTTTAAACCACCTCTTAGAACACACGAACACTTAGCAAAAAAATTTCAAATTTCTGCAAGGGGCGCGGCCGCGCGCCAGTTACCCTTGGGACCAGCGCGGCCGCGCGGAAACGCAGACCCAGATTTCCAGTTCGCGAATGACACACAGAGCAACCCAAATAAATCCAAATTAAACTAACGAAATGAATTTAAGGCTACCCATGAGATATAGAATTTACAGAAACATCATACCATGTTCTAAGCATGCTTTTAACACTTTAAATCACGAAATTACACAAATCACAACATTTAATTTCACTATTTTCAACATTTTATAAAGTTTTGAAAGAAAACAAGAATTCAACGTTACGGATTCGTTATAACACCGAATCCGTTCGTTTAACTTCCATTTTGTTCGTTTAAATGTACACAATCACATTCAAGTGTTAATTTAAGTTAAATAAACGCATAAGGTGTGTAAATTTTGTACGTAAGGGCCATATGGGCCATATGTACAATTTTTACACTCTGTAACTTTTGAAAACCCAATTATCAACAAAATTCCATGGTGTGATCACTGAAAGTTATGCATATATGGCATATAATATGTTATGGACATCAATTAATATATATATAGCCATATCATGAACAAGTCATCAATTTAGTCTTTTACAGAAAACTTCAAAGTACGTTAATGGAAGTTTTGAAAACTTAATTAAGACGTAATTACATAAAATTGATCACTGTGATTTATGTATACATGGTATAAAACATGTTATAAACATAATTTAACCCATATAAAACCATATAACCAACAATGATTCAAAATTGACGATTACAGAGAACTTCAAAGTACGTAAAAATAGAAAGCTTAAAACTTAATATAACTGAATTTACCCTTGCTAGTTGGTGAAGATGATTCAAGGATGATGATATAAATTTCTCAAATTCTTCTCCCTCAATCTTTTCTCTCAAAATTCTCTCTGATATGAATATATGAATTGATATAGTATATATGTATATAAGTATAATACGTATAATATATAATGGGTGAGTGGTTGTCAGTTGGTCCCTTAGTGGGTTAACTGACCAACTCCCCTTAAGGCCTTGTTTGGCTAGCTTAAGGAATCCCTTCTCATTTATTTTAATTAATTTATTATAATATAGTTAATTAATGTCACACCCAATTAAATCAAATAATGCTATTTAAATCAATTAAATAAAATAGCATAAATCTACATTAAATCACATAGTCACATAATTAAAATTCTTATTTATTAATTATGTCTAATCATAAATCTCTAATTAATTAATAAATTAATTAGAATAACATTATGCTTATTAATTAATATATTAATCAAATAAGCTCAATTAAATACATACTTTGAATATAAAAATTCACCACATTAATTTAACTAATGTGACACATATAATTAAATTAATCTACCACAAATTCATCAATTAATTATTTAACTCAATAATTAAATCATCAAAAAATATTTATTTAATTCAATAAATATTCAAAATATATTACAAAAATCTTGTTTGTCACACTACTAGAAAATTGACTTTTAGCGATGGTCGCCGACCGTTGCTATAGCCTATAGCGATGGTCGCCGACCCTCGCCATTGTTGTCGTCGCTAAAACCTATAGCGACGGTCTTTCATACTTATACCGATGGTCGGACCGTAGCTAAAAAGCAATCGAAATATGAGTTTGCAAGTTTTTACCGACGGTCAATACATATCAATAGCGACGGTCCCGACCGTCCCTTTTAGATTTAAAAAAAAATTAAATAGTGCTGCAAATTTTTATTGAACAAACATAATACAATATCAAATAAAACATAAAAATTTTATATATATCAATAGCTCTAAAGAAGTGTAGATATCACACTAATCGTATATTTTCAGTAATTATTGTTTACATCTCATCCAAACACAATATAGGAAGAGAAATATATTACTATACATGATACAATTGAACAAATATGTTTTCTCTCTAAGTGTTGATAGGAGACTGGTTAGCTCAACTCTAGCATCTGCTAATGCCTGCAGAAGGTGTGCCCTTAACTTTGCTGCCAGATCAACCTTTCTCTTGTACACATCCAAGCAGTCATGCTCTAACTGAAGAAGCATATTGTCCCGTTCCTCATCACTTCCACAAACCTCATCCCAAATTTGCTACATTACAACATAACATAAGTTGTTATATATAAAAAAACATCAAATTTATAAAAGAACGAAATGGAGATATTGTAAGCTTTTGGAAAGGAATTAACTGCAACTGTTGTAGTAAAGAACCACAAGTGGTTTATCCGAGAAGAGGATTTTGAGCAGTATATAGGTAAGATAATAAACAAAGTTATTATAAGATAAAGCTCTAGCAGGGTCCTTCAGAAATTTAGAAATAAACAGCATATAGGTGCTCACATCACTCAATCTAGAAAGTAACAGCATGCAAGACTTCCTGCAGTAAAACCGGCAGAAATGTTTGAAGATTGTTATCTGCAGGACAACTGACAAATATTGTCACGGACATGCAAATAACTTGATAATGTTAGATATAATAGAGCCTTTGACAATGTTGGCACATGATTTTAAAATGAAAATAAAAATAGATCTTACCCTCCTTGGTGCTGGTTCCAGAGAGATTCTTGCCCTTGTGATTATGCCGAATTGTCCTAATCCTCCAAGAACACCATAAAAGAGATCTGCATTCTGCTTCTCTGTACAGGTTACCACCTCACCTGTTCCTACACTTAATTAAAAGTACAAATTATTGATCTGATATATATATATATATATATATATGTATATATATATATATATATATATATATTCAGGAGGCCTTTCAAAGGCTCTACTATAGAACTAGCTAAATACAAGTAGGTTTACGAGGTATTTCATCCAGAGCACATACTTATATAATTGCCAAACTAGAGCTCAAACTTAAGAATTGCCAGTCAAAGGAAATAAAGCACATACTTATCAATAACTTAACATTATAATTGGAATTTCATCAAAGTAAAATATATATTACTCAATTGTCAGCTTAACAAACATCTCATGTATAAAACAAATAATGCAAGTATCTCAGAGCTCGCATTAAGAATATCCCACAAAGCAAGCAACATTATATTCATAATGAGACAAGCCCATATGGAATTGAGTAATATGTTTTTCAACTTTGTAAATGGGCTTAAAAATTAATGATATAAAGCTACATGTTTACGATGATAGCGCTAAGCATTCTCTCTTCATTAAAAGTAACTGTAACAAATAAGCATAATATTCGGTAACAAATTTAGCATAAATAAATAAATAATAATAGTATCCAGTAACATATGTGCATCAAATTGGATGAGAAATAGATTTTTAAAAACATTAAAGTATAAGTAGGAAGAAAATATGTCTAATTAACCTCGTCAAAAGAGTCAAATATATCTATGCTTGGTTGGTGTATTGTGCATACCACAGTTCTCCCAGTGTCCACCGTATTTCTCGCAGTACGCATAATAATAGCAGCGGCTCTAGCATCAAGGCCAGATGTGGGTTCATCCATGAAGATTATAGATGGATTAGTAACCAACTTTACAGCTATTGTGAGCCTCTTCCTTTGTTCAGTTGAAAGATCATCTACACCTGGAAGGCCAACTAAAGCATCTATTATTGGATTAAGCTCCACCAATTCCATTATTTCTTCAACAAACATCTAATTCACATAAAACAAAGCATGATGAAAAGGCTGTGATCGGATATAGATCATCCAAGTTTAATTTTTTCTTATAATATCAAACAGAAAAGACTTCTCCCTCATAATATCAATTAGAAAATACTTCTTCCGCGTCAAATATTGAGTGAACCAAAAATAAATTAACCCCCAATTGGCAACTAAGAAGCCTTGCAAAGTCATAATTATGAACCAAAACAATGCATTTCACTCAAAACAATAAAGAATCCAAAGGCATTATAACATTATAAAGCAATTTTTTGCTACCGAGTTCTGAAAATATCCAAGTTCAATCAACACAAGTATGCTTCAAATTACATTAAGCAATTTATACCAATTTTTTTTTGTATAAAAACCAATTACAATGGATCCAACACAACAATATTGTAAGATATGAGTTCTCATAATCATAATGTTGGAAAATATCAACTATCCTTCAAATTACATTAAGCAATTTTGAAAGGAAAAAAATTCCAATTACAGCAGATTCAACCAAACCTAATTAAAATTAAATGATGTTTTCTCAAATTAAACTTGACCAACTAGCAGAATCAATTTTGTTTTCTCAAATAAGTTTTTCACTCACCCGTTGGTGTATATATCAAATATAAATTAAAGCTATTAAACTAATAAATGAGACTAACCTTCAATTCCAGAGGAAACAATGGAGTAAATTTAGAACTTTTTTGTCTCCCAATAGCCACCTGCTGATTGAGCACCAACAACGCCACAATAACTTTCCCAAACCACCAAAAGGCCATCGCGTGACAGGGATTTCTTTTTCCTAATCGGCTTAATTTAACGGCAGTAGGAGGTCGTTAGGTGGGGACGGGAGATCGACGATGGAGGGGAGGATCGGAGATCAAAGGGACGACTGGAGAGGGAAGATTTGGGGGGAAATGATACTGAAATGATTTGGGGGAAAGGATTGGAGGGTTTTGTCTAAAAAAAGCTCTATAACGTCGGCCAAATGATGACCCTCGGAATAGACAAGAATGTATTGACAGTCACCCCATGACCGTCGCTATAGATACCCTATAGCGACGGTTCCATGCCGACCATTGCTATAGCTCGTCGCTATATGTCGAATTTCTAGTAGTGCTAAGTTATGTCTACCCTTACTCTTTTTATTATGAAAACGGTTTTGAAGGATTTTTTAGAAAAAGGCCAACATGTATCATGTCGATAATTTTAACGTTTTATAAAGTCGCCAGTTGGTAGATTTGAAATGGTTGTACCAACTCAACCGAGTTTTGTTTGAAAAGAGGCCCAATTGCTGGACACTGTCGAAACTTGATCTTTGAAATCGAAGTTTTGAGTTTGGGGGCCTGGTTAAGTGTGGGGAAGGTGTTAGGCACCCCACAACTCCCGTGTAAACATGGTACCGCATCTTTTCAATATTTTCATTTTAAATCTGTAATGTGTGTGTGAATGGTGGAAGAAATTGGGCCTATGCTTTGACTGGAAGTATATTTATGCATCGTTGAACCTATATACAAAGGGTTTGATTTGATTTGCAAAAGTCTTTGATTTCATTTGAAAAATTATTTGATTTGATTTGCAAAAGCTTCTTTTTTTGATAAGATTATTGAAATGACGTTTGAAAGTAGGTTTTCAAACCCTTACGCTAACATAGGAATTGAAGAATATCGATACTTCAGTTTTATCTTTTCAGCCTTAAGCCTCAATTTAAATGGTGATTGTCGGGCTGCGAAGCATCCTCGACCACAAAATATATACAAGTGTCGGTCTTCTCATGGGCACGACAACCATCGGAGTGACTCTAATACGACAAACCATATTTTCACTATGTTGAGACCTTAAATCTGGATAACCGTTTTAAGGTCTTTTGTATATACATTTTTATTAAAAAAATTGGCAGGGTACATCTGTAAAGTAGAGTTTGTTCATCGTGGGAATCAGATTCTGATCTGTTTGATCATGAATACCACGATTCCTAAGCTCACTTAGGAAGCCAATAAACCTGCACAGCTTAAATTTATACAGAAATATATCCAAATATCGCCAGAACCAAGGATTCATCAGTAAATCCTGGTTCGCACATGGCCAAAGCATCTTGTTCCCACTAGAGGTGATCTAAAGGTCGCGAGGTTGCTTTCATAACTGAAACAAAAAAGTTGCTAGATTTAAATAAATCTCAGCTATTCTAGCTTCCCGGTTCTGTCTGGACCTATTTTGAACCGTTTGAAAGCTAGAGTTGGCGAGATTTAAAGAAATCTAGTTCGCCCGCAGAAATGTTAGTGTCGATTAATATCAAATGAATATTTAAAGCAACAATTTAATAAAATGAGTGAAGCAATATATATATATTTGCGTATATTGTTATATATTCAAAAGCTGTAATGGGCGATAGGTTTTCAGTCCGATGCCCGGACTGTAATGTATATATATATAAGATGTATAAAAGCCACGGAATGATCCAGGCTGGACGGAATGTAAATATATTTATAGAAAAGTAGTAAAGGGCGGTAGATTTTCACTCCGATTCCCAGACTGGAATGGAAATATATATATATTTATAAAAGCTGTATAAAAGCCACAGAATGATCCAGGCTGGACAAAATATAAATATATATATATAGAAAAACAGTAAAGGGCGGTGGATTTTAACTCCGATGCCCAGACTGGAATAGAAATATATATATATATATATATATATATATATATATATATATTTATAAAAGCTGTATAAGAGCCACAGAATGATCCAGGCTGGACAAAATGTAAATATATATATTTATAGTTAAATATAGGAAAACAATAGTCAAATTGGGACAGGGAAGATAACCAAGTCCGGTGAAAAGTGCATATATATGTATATATATATATATATATATAAGCAGTAAACTACCGCGGATTTGACATCTGGGCTTAACAGAATTGAAAAGTTAGTATTGATAGTAGTGTGCATACAAGCCAATCATGTATGATGATAAAGCACGTACTTTATAAACAATCTTATTTATTTATTAATAAAATATTCATTTATTAAAGGCATTTAATTATCTACGTGTTGCTGTTTTTATAATATGTAAATAACCCATAGTTTTAAGCAATGCTTTTAGAATCATGATGATGATCATGCTAATGAGATCTAAATTCTTAGAAAGTTTTAAAACTAAAAAAGTTCCCAATCGTGGGATTACTAAAAAAGGGGATTAGTAAATCCGGATAGATTGGTACATATGTTGCTTGCTCATTGGATGAGGATGATTGATCTCATGATCATTTGTGTGGAGACACTAAAGCAAGTATGTAGGTGCTTATTGGAGAATAAGTTCACTGAACGTGATTCGCTATGGAATACCTAATGGAGATTTACTCGCCTGTCAATAGGAATTCCTAATGTGATAGTAGTACAAGTGATCCTTGGACTTGAGATCATCATAGTATCTTGTATATAACAAATTATACTTTGACTTATTCCTTAAGACCTTTTAAGGCATATATAGGGTATGCTTGGGTATAATGAGTTACATATGGAGATAATGAATGATCAATAAAGAATCTACCACCTCTAGTAAAAGAGGAGATATGTCCTATGTGATTCGTTAAATGACAACCCAGGAATCCTTGGCCAAGGTGAAATGAAATTAGAAAGGAGTTTCTAATTTGCATTATTTGGAGTTGTGCATTTTCTAATCGAAATACATATAATTAAATAAAATAAGACTTGACAGTAAATCCATGTCTTATATTTAATTTGGACATTGTATGGTGGAAGGATTGAATTGTATGGTAACTATTTACTCACAGGTTCTTTTTGATTAATGTTGAAATCTATATTATCTGGAAAGTCGTTGATCGCTAGGGAGGCTTATCCCTATTGTAGAATAAATATTATTTATTTAAATAGATTATTAGTTTAATTTATTTATTTAAATAAGATTAAAATTGTTTTAATTGATTTATTCACAACCGGTTTAATATGGAGAACCTAAAGGGTCACACCATAAAAGGAAGAATAATTATTTAAGAAGGTAATGGCATACTCGTAATAATGCATTAAGTGTAATTAATTTAATCTATGGTGATAGAATAAATTAAATAGCTTAATATTTATTATTTAATATTTTGAAAATATTAAATATAAATTAATAAGAGGAGTCTTATTAATATTATTACAATTATTATTATTTTAATTTCTAAAGGAGTTTAGTAATTAATTTAATATTTAGTACTCTCATTTATTCCTAATAAGATTAGGAGACAAATTAATTAAATGAATTTAATTAATTATTCCCATGTGGTGGGAAGCCTAAATTAATTAAAGGAGTTTAATTATTTAAAAGAAATCCCATGTCTAATAGGATTAGAAGGGTTGACCAATATCTATATAAGAGGAGTCTTATAATAGATATTAGATGATGCAATTCCAATTGTTGGAGAGTACTCCTTTTCTATAGAGGATAGAAAACTAAGGTTTAGCCAAATACCCTCCTTCTTGATAATTCATCTTCCTTGGTGGATCACCTCTAGAGGCCAAACACTTGGGTGGCTAACATTGATCAAATGAAAGAATCTAACCCGGAAATTCAAGGAGATCACGAAGAACAAGGAGTTGAACTAGTACCTGTGGAAGCTTCGTTCTACAAGGGTATGATTCCATAACTTCTTATTTATCGTTTTAAATTAATAATTTGCATAAAGGATGATCCGGGTAATGGTTTTGTAGAAATTTTTTTAAACTCTGATATAACATGCTTCCGCTAATTTTTGCAATTTGATTGCGTCACGATTTCGTACAAACCCAACAGTGGCATCAGAGCCAAACCTTTATGCAATTATTAATTTATTTTTGATTTCATATACATATGGGTATGTCTTTAAAATAATTTATTGGGCATAATTTTATTGTATAAAATTATTTTTTTTTTTTTTTTTTTTTTAAAAAAAATGACGTTTTTTTTTTGGGACGAATCACAATTTTTTTTTTTGGGTGCTAATCTTGAATTCTACAAAGAAAAGGTGTTGTCTCTTTCTTACTCCAAAAAAAAAAAGGTGACCCATCAGGAAAGGACTCTTTTAATAAACCTGCAGGACTCTTTTAATAAAAGAAGGTAACTTCTTTTTAAAAAATAAATGTGAATTTATATATATATATATATATATGATATATATATATATATATTATATTCTAAATAATTTTATAATTAAAATAAAGAGTTTATTTTAATCTTGAAATTGGATTTCATGCAATTTAAAATTGCCCATTAAATGATACTCATATATATATGGAATGTTTTAATTCATGAGATGAATATTTATTTATTGATATATATGGTGATATGTATGATAATAAATGAGGATTGATTATGGACTATTTGACCAATGTGATTGGATTTTATTTTAGTTGAATGCTTGAATGAATGGGTTTTATTAAATGGGGTCTGCGTACCTCGTCTTCTCTAATTTTTCTTGATGTAAAATTCTATCTCCCTCCTATGTACTTCTCCTTGACTGTTGATCAAGGTTTCTATTTAAATTAAATAGTTTAATGTAATAGAAATAGTTATAATTATCTTGAAGAAATTGGAGACCAAGGAGCAAGGAGCGCGTGAAGACCCGTTTGTATGAAGCCCGGGTTTAAATGTAATAGTTATATTTAAATTTAAATTCTTGCACTCCTAGGTTTGACCTTTTGGTTCACTTGGTGGCTCTAGTGAACCAAACTAGAATAAAAGTTCATAATCAATCCGGGTAGAATATAATTCTATATTGCATGCTAAATATTATATATATTATATTTTATGCAAACATGCTTCGCATGTTTAATAAAATGACGCGTATTTTATATATATATGTGCATGCGCGCTAAACAAGATGAGACAAATAATAACAAACCCCTCAAAGAAATAATATTAAGTCCGAAGCGTTCAAATGATATTTAAAATATCGAACGTCGCCTTCTAGCATGATAAATTAATAGAGTATTAAATATTTAATATGAGCTTGTTGTGCTATCCACAAGGCGAGTATTGCGTATTTAAGATGTTAATTAATCACATTTGATGCTTATCAAGAAAATTGAACGATCTAGTCTTGTTGTGCTATCCACAAGGACGAACATTTTTCTTTTTTGAATTTATGGAAGTGCTAGGCTGGACTTAACTTAAATCATTTTAGTTCGGATGTGCACACACTTGACCATTATGATTTAAGAGGCAAAATAAAAGGAGTTATATAGTGATGTAATTGACAAGAGTTGTCTACCTATTTATTTGTATATCGCTTGTTGTGCTATCCACAAGGTTATATACATTTGAAATGAGATCCTTATTCTCACTAGCAAATCTTTAATTAGATGTTGCCGAACTATATAAGTGAGGGTAATATAGTTTGATGAAAATAGTGGGAGATACCAATTTAAAATAAAGACCTAAATTTATTTTGGTATGCAAAATTAATAAAATGAATGTTTGCTAAAAATGTTGTTTTTCATATGCAGAATTTTAAAAATGTCAAAATCATTAATTTCACCGCGAAGCATACTTGATGCTAATAAGCTTACCGGGCCTACTTATACGGACTGGCTAAGAAATCTGAGAATAGCTCTCACTGCTGAAAAGATTTCTTATGTCCTAAACTCACCTGTCCCTGGAACTGTTCCAGAAACAGCCTCTGAGGAAGAGATTGCCACCATTGTAAAGTGGCAAGATGATGCATCTGTGGCTCAATGCATCATGCTCGCATCCATGAATAACGAGCTTCAGCTTCAGCAAGAAAACATGGATGCTCCTACTATGTTGATTCACCTCAAGAAGTTGTATGGTGAACAAAGTAGGACTGCTAGATATGAGATATCTAAGGAGCTCTTCCGATCTCGGATGACCAAGGGCAAGGTGAACATAAAGGAACAAAAGAAACCTGATCCAGCTAGCAAAGGAATGTGCTTCCATTGCAACGAGCCGGGTCATTGGAAGAGGAACTGCAAGAAGTTTCTGGCAGACAAGAAGCTTGGAGAAGCTTCGACTTCCAATCAAGGTTTGTTCATGATTGAAATTAATTTTTCAGAAAGTCAAAATTCTACTTGGGTATTGGATACCGGCTGTGGTTCTCACATATGTAATAATGTGAAGGGACTGGTCAGAAGTAGAAAATTGAACAATGATGAGGTGATCCTACGAGTGGGGAATGGAGCAAAGGTTGCTGCATTAGCTGTAGGAACTTATTGTTTAGCAATGCCTTCGGGCAAGTCCATTTATCTTAATAATTGTTATTATGTTCCGAATATTATTAAAAATATTATTTCAATTTCTGTATTGGATATGGAAGGATTTAACGTTGTTATAAAGAAAAATAGTTGTTCTATTTATAAAGACGATGTTTTATATGGTATTGGAAATTTGCGAAATGGACTTTATACACTTGACTTACAAGAAAATATATTTCAAATTGAACAAACTAAGAAAAGGAAAAGAGATGATATTAATTATACCTACATGTGGCACTGTAGACTCGGTCATATCAATGAAACAAGATTATCCAAGTTGCATAAAGATGGGCTCCTTGAGTTATCTGATTATGAATCATGTCCAACTTATGAATCTTGTCTCATGGGTAAAATGACTAAATCTCCTTTTAGTGAAAAAGGAGAAAGAGTTACAGAGTTGTTGGCATTGATTCACACAGATGTTTGTGGACCTATGACAACAAGTGCACGGGGTGGGTATTCTTATTTTATTACTTTCATTGATGATCACTCAAGATTTGGATATGTGTATTTAATGAAATACAAGTCAGAATTATTTGACAAGTTCAAAGAGTTCAGAAGTGAAGTAGAGAAACAAACGGGCAAGAGTATAAAGATACTTCGATCAGATCGAGGTGGAGAATACTTAAGCGGTGAGTTTCTCAATTGTCTCAAAGAAAATGGTATAATCTCACAATGGACTCCTCCAGGTACACCACAGTTAAATGGAGTATCTGAAAGGAGAAATCGAACACTGTTAGACATGGTTCGATCCATGATGAGTTTTACCGACCTTCCAATTTCCTTCTGGGGATATGCCCTAGAAACGGCTGCATACCTACTTAACAAGGTACCTACCAAATCCGCCCCAAAGACTCCATATGAGATGTGGAAGGGGAGGAAACCAAATCTTAAGCATATTAAGACTTGGGGTTGTCCAGCTTATGTCAAAAAGTTTGAACATGATAAGCTACAAACTAAATCCGAAAAGTATAGATTTGTGGGATACCCTAAAGAAACTGTAGGGTATTATTTCTATCATCCAACTGATCAAAAGGTGTTTGTTGCGAAACATGCTGCCTTCTTGGAAAAGGAGTTTATCCATGAAGGGGTCAGTGGGAGTAAGATATATCTTGAAGAAGCTCAAGAACCACAAATTACCACGGATCAAAGTCAGGTACCTAACCAAGTAGAAGAACCTACTATACCACACCCTGTTCGTAAATCTGAAAGAGTACCGAAGATACCTGAGAGGTATGGATTCATTATAGAGGATGACGATGAGGTACGCATCATGAATGATGATGATCCATTGAATTACGAACAAGCTATGAGTAATAAAGACTCAGAGAAATGGCTTGAAGCCATGAAATCCGAAATGGACTCCATGTATGAAAACAAAGTATGGACTTTGGTTTCACCACCTGAAGGCATTAAGCTTATTGGGTGTAAATGGGTCTTTAAAAGAAAGACTGGAGCGGACGGCAAGGTGGAGACCTATAAGGCCCGACTGGTTGCAAAAGGTTTCAAACAAAGACAAGGAGTTGACTATGATGAAACCTTTTCACCAGTAGCTATGCTCAAGTCCATTCGGATTTTACTTGTAATTGCAGCTTATAACGACTATGAGATCTGGCAGATGGACGTGAAAACGACCTTCCTCAATGGAAAACTTGAGGAGGATGTGTATATGACACAGCCAAAGGGATTTGTTTCAAAGGTTGGAATAAATCAAGTCTGTAAGCTGCAACGATCCATTTATGGATTGAAGCAAGCTTCTCGTAGATGGAACATTCGTTTTGATGAGACAATCAAAGAGTTTGATTTTATCAAAAATGACGATGAACCATGTGTGTACAAGAAGGTTAGTGGGAGCGCAGTTTCATTCCTTGTATTATATGTTGATGATATATTACTGATAGGGAATGACATTCCTATGCTACAATCAATTAAAATCTGGTTATCTAAACACTTCTCCATGAAGGACTTGGGAGAAGCGTCCTATATTTTGGGGATAAAGATCTATAGAGATAGATCTAAAAGCATGCTTGGTTTATCCTAAGGAACGTACATTGATGCAATGCTAAAGAGATTTAGCATGGAAGATTCCAAAAGAGGTCTCATGCCGATGAGCCATGGAATACATCTCTTCAAGAGACAGGCCCCAAAGACACCTGAGGAGAGAGACCGTATGAGTAAGATCCCTTATGCTTCTGCAATAGGATCTATCATGTACGGTATGATATGTACTAGACCGGATGTTGCTCATGCACTTAGTGTAACGAGCAGATACCAGTCGAATCCTGGAGAAGAGAACTGGAAGGCAGTGAAGAATATCCTAAAGTACTTGAGAAAGACTAAAGATATTTTTCTTGTCTACGGTGGGTCTGAATTAAAACTCGAGGGATTCACGGACTCAAGTTTTCAAACAGACCAAGATGACAGTAAATCTGTTTTGGGGTATGTGTTTACCTTGAACGGAGGCGCAGTGAGTTGGAAGAGTTCCAAGCAACAAACAGTTGCTGATTCAGTGACAAAGACAAAGTATATAACTGTAAGTGAAGCTGCAAGTTGATGTTTTTTGGATGAAAAGTTCATTACAGAACTAGGAATAGTTCCTAAGTCTCATCTTGAATCTAAACATGTGTTGCGGCACTTTGATTTAAGAAATCATTGAAAGAGGAGCATGTAGACTCTCAAGACAACATTGCAGATCCATTTACTAAAGCTTTAACACAACAGCAGTTTGATCGTCACTTAGAGAAGATGGGTATGAGATACCATGGCGATTGGCTTTAGTGCAAGTGGGAGATTGATAGTAGTGTGCATACAAGCCAATCATATATGATGATAAAGCACGTACTTTATAAACAATCTTATTTATTTATTAATAAAATATTCATTTATTAAAGGCATTTAATTATCTACATGTTGCTGTTTTTATAATATGTAAATAACCCATAGTTTTAAGCAATGCTTTTAGAATCATGATGATGATCATGCTAATGAGATCTAAATTCTTAGAAAGTTTTAAAACTAAAAAAGTTCCCAATCGTGGGATTACTAAAAAAGGGGATTAGTAAATTCGGATAGATTGGTACATATGTTGCTTGCTCATTGGATGAGGATGATTGATCTCATGATCATTTGTGTGGAGACACTAAAGCAAGTATGTAGGTGCTTATTGGAGAATAAGTTCACTGAACGTGATTCGCTATGGAATACCTAATGGAGATTCACTCGCCTGTCAATAGGAATTCCTAATGTGATAGTAGTACAAGTGATCCTTGGACTTGAGATCATCATAGTATCTTGTATATAACAAATTATACTTTGACTTATTCCTTAAGACCTTTTAAGGCATATATAGGGTATGCTTGGGTATAATGAGTTACATATGGAGATAATGAATGATCAATAAAGAATCTACCACCTCTAGTAAAAGAGGAGATATGTCCTATGTGATTCGTTAAATGACAACCCAGGAATCCTTGGCCAAGGTGAAATGAAATTAGAAAGGAGTTTCTAATTTGCATTATTTGGAGTTGTGCATTTTCTAATCGAAATACATATAATTAAATAAAATAAGACTTGACAGTAAATCCATGTCTTATATTTAATTTGGACATTGTATGGTGGAAGGATTGAATTGTATGGTAACTATTTACTCACAGGTTCTTTTTGATTAATGTTGAAATCTATATTATCTGGAAAGTCGTTGATCGCTAGGGAGGCTTATCCCTATTGTAGAATAAATATTATTTATTTAAATAGATTATTAGTTTAATTTATTTATTTAAATAAGATTAAAATTGTTTTAATTGATTTATTCACAACCGGTTTAATATGGAGAACCTAAAGGGTCACACCATAAAAGGAAGAATAATTATTTAAGAAGGTAATGGCATACTCGTAATAATGCATTAAGTGTAATTAATTTAATCTATGGTGATAGAATAAATTAAATAGCTTAATATTTATTATTTAATATTTTGAAAATATTAAATATAAATTAATAAGAGGAGTCTTATTAATATTATTACAATTATTATTATTTTAATTTCTAAAGGAGTTTAGTAATTAATTTAATATTTAGTACTCTCATTTATTCCTAATAAGATTAGGAGACAAATTAATTAAATGAATTTAATTAATTATTCCCATGTGGTGGGAAGCCTAAATTAATTAAAGGAGTTTAATTATTTAAAAGAAATCCCATGTCTAATAGGATTAGAAGGGTTGACCAATATCTATATAAGAGGAGTCTTATAATAGATATTAGATGATGCAATTCCAATTGTTGGAGAGTACTCCTTTTCTATAGAGGATAGAAAACTAAGGTTTAGCCAAATACCCTCCTTCTTGATAATTCATCTTCCTTGGTGGATCACCTCTAGAGGCCAAACACTTGGGTGGCTAACATTGATCAAAGGAAAGAATCTAACCCGGAAATTCAAGGAGATCACGAAGAACAAGGAGTTGAACTAGTACCTGTGGAAGCTTCGTTCTACAAGGGTATGATTCCATAACTTCTTATTTATCGTTTTAAATTAATAATTTGCATAAAGGATGATCCGGGTAATGGTTTTGTAGAAATTTTTTTAAACTCTGATATAACATGCTTCCGCTAATTTTTGCAATTTGATTGCGTCACGATTTCGTACAAACCCAACAAGTATATATAGTTAAATATATACAAAAAAAAAAAACCAAACCCGGACTAGAAAGATAACCCAGTCCGTCGAAGTTGCTAATAACGAAGATGCAAGTATATAAAAGCTGTTAGAAGCGACGAATTGTCAATCCGAGTAGTAGAAATGTCAAAAAATGCGTTTATGTACTAAAATATACTAAAAGTTAACAAAAACGGCCACGGAACTAAGTTTCGGTCATATTTAGAAAATAAAATTTGATATGCAAGTGTATAACAGCGTAATGAAGTAATATAAACTTGATGATCGTAAAAATACTCACAATGGACTTCTGCACTGGCTTTTTGCCAAATCATAGGCTTTAAACGTCTAAATCTACCGGTTAATTTTTGATATGTGGTAGTATATTGATATATCTATGTGTTAGAATGAAACAATTTGGGTTTGGAAGACAAGAAAATGGCTGGAAAACCAAACGGGCAGGGGTTTAGAGCGTTTTTGAATTATCAAATGAACTGGGGGTGAGCTCATATTTATAGACCCAAGAGAAGCGGGTTAACCAGCGGCTACCGCGGGTCCACCTGCGACTCCACATGGCAGGGATCCTATTGCAGGCCCTATCGTCTCGAAGTACGTTCACTTTGAGGAATGTGAGGTCCAGTTCAAAACTTTCAAAGTTTTGATCGGAGCGTCCATTTAAGGTGTGCTATACCTTTTTGGAAAGACCTCGTCGAGCGCGTCTGTGACAACCAAATTTTTTTTAAGATGTTAAATAATTAAAATAAAGGTTAAAAGAATAAACCTAGATGAGAATTTGAGAAATAATTTAAAATTTTTAAAGTAGAAGCTATATGGTTCACTATTTGAATGAGAATATAGCATATTTGGTTTACAAAATTTCTAAACCTTAGAAATGAATCTATATGTACTTGAAGGAATATTAAGGATAAGGTACTATGATACCTATAAAATTTGGTGACCTAATATATAAATTAGGTATTTGAATCAAATGACTTCAAGTGTTATCTGTATTTAATTGTCCTAGTATTTTAACTATATACTAGTGACCTAATCTAATAGATTTATAAAATATGTCTCAACCTATTAGGTTATCTTGTATGATTATGTGAGTGTTTACAACTTATTAAGTCCATTAAGGCTATTAAGTTAATACACTTAGTGGAGTATGTTATGACTTATGTGAATTATGTGTATGATTAAATAAATATATATTATATAATGTGTATACATTTATTTTGTATATAAAGATAATTAAGAATATGTAATTATCAATATTGTTGAGCATTAGTTCTAGTGATAATAGATTTAATGGACTAAGAAGGGTAAGTGATTTAAGTAGCCCAATTTGTAGCCCAATTATTTATTTAAGCATTGGACTTGTACATGATTTGATTTAATAGCAATTAAATTATTAAACTAGACCAATATATTATGTATGGGACAAGTATTATGATGGCCCAATTTAATTATGGGTGGAAGCCCAAGTGCATTTTTGTTAGTAAGTAAATTAATAAAAAGGTGCAAGCCCAAAAGAATTAAATGAAGGCCCAACCTTAGGCCAAATCAAGGAAGGATAGTATAGTCATTAGATAAGCTTTTAATAAAAATCAATTTGTGTGGACAAGACCAAGTGTGGCTAGGTAAGAGAGGAGGAGAAATGGAGATGCATGTATTGATTGTGATCACTTTAGTTGGTATTTACTTTTGAGGTGTCATTATAATAATGGAGCCACACTTGACTATTGCTTGCAAGCTAACACTAAATAATGAGAGAGAGAGAGAGAGAGAGAATAAGATTTGTAAGGATATGATGGATAGATATTATGATATCTAATAATTATTTTTGCTAGCAAACTTCAGTATCTCACTTTATTTTTTTTGTAAGAAAAGCTAAGAGATGGAAAGAAGAGATAAGAAAGAAATAACAAGAGAAAGAGAACGGGAGAAATTCGGACAAAAAGAGGGAGAAGGGGAGGGTGGCAGCCCATGAGAGGGAGAGGAAGAGAGAGAAAAATGTTCCATGGAAGAGAAAGAAGAGGAAGAGGAAGCTCAAGCAAAGGTATAAACCTATTTTACTAAGATTTATTATTCTTTCTTTTAGTGATTGGATGAAAAAGGGGGTTTCTTGATTTGAAAGTGTAAACCCTTTAATCTATGTGTAAACTTTAGATTCATGTATGGATCTAACATATTCAAGTGTTAGAAATTGGGTCTAAAGCATAAAAGGGAAAATAAGTTTTTCAAAAAAATTAGAAACCTAATTTTTCTTAGCTTTACTTGTGTTTTCTTTTTATTTTGTGAAAGATAGATGAAATAGATTATGGATCATGTTAGATACATGGGTATATGAGATATTAAGATGTCTTATGATGATTTATGATGGATTATGTTGGTTAATGGGTGAGAATATGGAAGATTTCTTAGAAATCACAAAAGAATGAAAAATCAGATTTTGAGAAAATGCAACATGACATTCAAACGACTATATCTCCTATTGTATTTTGAATTTTTAAGTGTTGTCAATTTCTAGAGTTAGACATATAAGTCTTCTAACTTTTCCAAGTGGAATCACTAAAAAAGGAATTGTAGATTTTCGTGTGGACTGTTTTTAGCAAAGAACGCCAAAACTGAAAAATGCCAAAAAGTAGGCTACCACTATTTTCAGAGGGAAATTTTGGCAACTTAATTTGTGAAATAAATTCCAATCATCTAGGAAATAAAAATATATGTTATAAAGTAGCTTGTGTCCAAAAATGAGCTCATTCTGACTTAAATTGACCAAGTTATGACCATTTTAATATTTCTATTTTTTTAACAAAAATTGCTATAACCGGAGTTGTATAACTCCGATGGCCACAAAATTTAAACTAGAGGCTCACGTTAACATGTTTAAGACCCTGCAAAGAGTTGTGAATTTATGGAGTTAAGTGTGTGTAGCTAATTTCTTAAGGAATTAACTAGAAATGGATTTTTGAAAAATACTTAAGGAAGTTGAAAAATTCCAAAAAAACTATTTTTGTGTATGGATTATATGTATATATCTGTGGCCAGAGGATAGAAAAATAATAAGCTGATTTGGTATTTTCGTAAATAGGGTGTTTCAGCTTGCTGAAATTAACATTTCAACTTGCTAAAATGGAAACTGAAAATGTTAGGAAGACAGTTTGGTTTCAGCTTGCTAAAATAGAATCTGAAAAGGTTAGGAAGGGAAGATAGTTTGATTTTAGTTTACTGAAATAGTAAACAGTTTACCAAGTTATAATAAGATTTATAACGTGATCAAGTAAGTGTTAAGTCTAAGGTAGTGCAGTTGTACTGTGACGCTCCCAAATTCAGACCATCACTAATCTCGAATTCGGTTCATCACGTACTATTTCTAATAACAACTAAAATCTCAAACAATGGAATAACAGAATAATTTACATTGATATAACATAAATATTCTCGTCCCAAGTCTCGAAACTATTACTAATACACTTCATAACTTAAACCAAACATATCTTAATACATAACATTAAATAAGTCTTAATACAATATAACGAAAACATCCTAATATAGAAAAGCACAGCTACTCCATAGCCTTGCCTTCGCATTTGTCCTGTCTTGGGGTTCCACCTTGCCCTGCCCTAACTGAAATGTTTATGGGAAGCAAGAGTGAGCAACAAATTTGCTCAGCAAGTAATATGCCAATAAATCTGAACAGGAATATATACAGTTCTAAATCTCAAGGGTAAAACGGTAATTAATCGCTCAGGATTTCAAATAAGAATGTTCTGTTATTCCAGAGCTTCAGAATGTTCTCATAATGTACTTAGCTAGCATGCTTGCCTACCATCAGTTTACATTCCTGACACATAGATATACTTAACAACTTATGCTAGCACCTTATCACACACTAATTTCAACAATATCATGCAATCTCTATGAATTGAAATTCAAATGGGTTTAGAGGTTATACCTCTTGAGCTCAAACTTGCACACAACTTTCTCTCAAATTCAGATTATGAACTCACAATAATCTCTCTATATCACTTAGAAATTAATTAATCAATACAGAAAATGAAGAGGGATGCTCAATTTATAAAAAAATCAAAACCCATGCCAAGCCTTTGTCCATGAAAATAAACCAAGAGATGAAGGAAGAAGATGTTGGACATTAGATGGTTGGTGAGGGGTTAGTAATATGCATCATGAATCCCACTCCCCCTACAATGATGAGCTAGAATGATCTTGGGAGAAGAAGAAGGAGTAGCTCCTTAGCCTTTATGTGCTACACGTGAATGAGAAGTGAGGAGCAATTGGACACTAAATTTGGGACAAGCCTTAATCTCAGCATTTGCAAATAGACTACATGCTACACTTAAATCATTATACACATATGTATTAAATACTTAGGCTATCTACACATATATATATTTTATACATATGTCTTTAATTGTAATGTCACACTATAATTCACATAATGTAGTAAGTGTGACTTGTACACATATAATCCATGTACATTTTATAATTTTGAATATAATCTAGTTGGGTATTACCTTTTCACATTACTATAAACCATATTATTTTAATTATTTATAATCATTGAAATAATTATTATTTTAATTCCTCATCAATATTAAAATAGGTAATCCATTTATTATTAAATTCTACTAAACAACAATCGTTTATCATATATTCATGATGTACTATTTTAACGTACACTCACATACAATTGTCACATAAGCAGCATAATGTATTAATTAGTCATGATATATAGTTTCAATATGTACAATCATACAATATGGTTTAAATATACTAGCATGGTCACACATAAGTGTTTCTCTACATTATATACTATGGTTGTATTCCATATACTTTATATTATTAATTATTGCATGCTTGTACATAACAATCAATATAATCTTATTCTATTAATGACTTACTTATTTGTTTCATTATTCATAATGTCAAATAAATAAATTATCCACCTTAACAATTAATTAACAATAATATTAATTAATCCATTCCTCGTAATTATTAATAACACTTAATTAATAATAATAGGATTAATTATCACATGAATATAGATCTTATTATATTTATGAACACGTTGCTTATTATTATTCTATTATTCGCTATAATAATAATTAACACATTATCAATTAATCATTATTAATATTATATTTTCTCATAATAGAAAGTAAATAACAATTAATATCGATTAATTGTTCATGTAGTAATTACTTCATTACTTACCCTTATAGATTAATATTATACGATCAATAATCACATTCCTCAACAATATAAATCCTATTATATTTATAAACCATTTTCTTAGTATCCAATCATTACTTGCAAAAATACTAAATCAATAGATTATTATTATATTTCTCATAATAACAATTAACAATTAATATAGATTAATTGTTCACTTAATAATCCATTTACTCTTTAACCGATTATTATTTATAATAACAGTTAATAACATTATTGTACGATTAACTATCACATGTATTGCACTCAACAAATAATCAATTAAATATAACTCTTATCATATTCATCAATTACTTACTCGTAAATGTTTTGTTATTTATAATAACATATTATTAATAATTACTCATTAGTAGACTATTTATTAATCACAATGATTAATTAACAATGTAATATTAATTAATCCTTCACTTATCGATTTTCCTCTTGAATTAATTAAACCATCATCTTTCCCATTCTCATGCCACACAAGGCATTCTACGAGTTGTAATTCTCCATATTTCCTCAATATCATAAATTCAATTTAATATAATCGAATTACTTTTCTCATAACTCGTACACATTTATGTTCCAATAAGTATTCATTTTCTTATTATGTCAGTAAAAAAAATTATTCATGAAATTCACGGTTCGTACACGTACTCATTAATAATTGATGTATAGTAGATGGGCTAAACGATTCTTTTAGGGAGCGGAGGTATATACGAATTAGCAATCGATCTAACTTTCTGTAAAAACAGTGTAGACGAGACAGAAGCTAATTTGTTGGTTGTTTGTGGGAAACCACTCAGTATACTATATTGAATATTATTAAAGACTCGATCTGTGCTAGGGTTAGACTTATAAATAAGTATGGTGTCAAGGTTATCTAATATTTGACTATGTGGTGAAGTGTTAAAAAGTTTACTTTTAAAGTATTACTATTATGGGATAAAGTATGCTATACTAATTGAAAGATCAATCTTATAAATGATAGGTCTTTTCAATAAAACGAATACATTAGATTGCGTAGCAGTAATCGACGATACACACAAGTTTTTTTTAACTCAAACTTGAGTTATTTTTTCAAAGCATGTTCGTGAATAATTATTGTTGATTATTCACATCTATACTGATTATTGATTCGCACCTTGTGCATGTTATGTATGTTCATCGGGTATGAAAGGCTGATCACCTTCATTACCATATATTTCAGTTAAATTTGTTCATGTTCATTGTTGGCCATTACGCATTATTGATTATGTCATTCAGTATTGAAATTGATTTATATTCTTTCGCAATCATATATTGTTGAAAGTTTGACAGCTTATAATTCTTTCTTTCAATCATGATATATCTTCATTGTATTTAAACTTTCTGGGCAAATTTGTTGCTCACTCTTGCTATATCATGATAAAATTTTCAGATTAAGATGAAAGCTCGAATAAAGACAGAGGCAAAGGCAAAGTGCAAGATTAAATTATTATGCAGTTAGCATTATTAAATTTTTTGACGCAAATGACATTGTAAATCTTTTAAGATATTAAAGGTATATATTAAGTTAAGGTTACAGACCTTGGGGTTTATGTTGTAAGAGTTATTGTATAAATAATTTATGTTTATATCTTCCGCATTAGATGATAGAATATGTTTGATGATGAAATACAGTAACGTACCAGATCCGAGGTATTGGGTACCCAGATTTGGGGGCGTCACAGGTTGGTATCGAAGCTGTAGGTTATAAACCTTAGGTAGGGTTACCTTAGGATATAACTGCAGAGATGAGGAATAAGAATAAACTTAAATAGAGTTTAAGTGATACGAGATGAATTCAAGAAATTCATTATTAAGATAAGAAGATCGTAAAAAACAAAACAATCATAAGATACAAAAGAATCGTAATATAACACGATTATAAGAAAAGATCACAACGTGATCTGATGAGGTCATAGGAGGACTGATGATCAATCTATTGATTGAAGACTTTATAGCAGAATTGCTATACGAATATGTTACTATGAAATAGTATGAGTTAAACTCAAAAGAGTTGAAACGGATGATATACTGATTAAATGAAATTCGTATTGAGCATAGAGGAAGCTAGGAATACGTGGGATTTCAATTGAGGACTCGTGTGATAGCTGAGTTGTACAAACCTTTGTATGGGCGGGGGTTTTGTGCTTGGTCTAAAGACTAATTAGTTTATCACATTGATAATCATTAAAATGTTGGTGTCGCGCTATTCGCTATATGTATGTTGAGAAGGTGACTCTTTTCTCGTTTGTATAACGGATAGGTAGAGAATATAGGATAAGTGTGAGTTCTTAAAACTCATACTTATAGCAAGTTTGTGAGTCATGATCGTATGGTATATTTTTGAACCCCTTAGCATATGGATAGTTCCTTAATGGTTCTTGAACTGCATATTGCTAGGATAAGTTCCTAAACTATATTATTGTGGAAAGTTCTTGAACTCATAACGTGTGGTATATTTGATGAACTATACTAGGGTATAGGAAAGTTGTGGATGAAGAATTAAAGGATTTTAGTATAGTAAGTTTTAATGGTGATAGAATATATAGAATTATTAAGCAATTGATCATTAGAGAAATTGAAGTTGATTGTGAAAGCATAGGTATTCCAAATCTTCTAGCTATGATAGACTTCGAAATTTTTGAAATCAAGCTAAATTCGCACTGATGTGCCTTTTTGAAATAAAATAAATTTTTGTTATCTTCAAAACATGGTGACAAGGGTGTGGAGATGGACTTCGAGCCATTATCACATCGTTACCTGTTGTGACATGATAACACCAAAAATAATTTTTTTATTGATTTTGAACTGTTTAAAGAAGAGTTTATTCTAATTGTTTCGGCTAGAAAAAAATAATTTGAAATATCAAAATATATTTTATATATCATCCATGCATCATGAAACTTGGAGCAAAGATGATAAAAACGATAAAATTATTAATGCAGTCTTACCTAGTGTTGGATGTGATCTACGGATCGTCAGCCCACTATAGTATGTTGCAGTATGACAACGTCACAAAAATGACGGAATCCTCAAACGTACTATAAATACAGTGCGGTATCATGACGTCATAAAAATAATTTTCCTAATTTTAAAGAAAAGTCAAGTGTCATTTAAATTTGGCCAGACACATATTTCGATTGATGTTCGAATTATTGGTATATGTCTAAAGCTATTTGATTCAGCTAGACAAATATTTATGAAAATTAAGGTATATCTTTGAGAACTTATCCCGAACCATATTATTTTGATTCAGACTTCCGGCTGAGTATGAACAACCCTAAAAAATGGGGATATCTTGGTTGGATGATATATTTCAATCTTTGAACGCATGGAGTCGTTCGACTAATTAAGGCCAGCTGTAGTTTATCTTCTTCGTGATTGTAAACATGCCTACTATTTGGTTACGGTGAATACTGTTAAACCCGAGAGTTCATGGTCTATATGACCCCTCAACATGATTTGAAAAGTTTTTAACTCCTTAGAGAGAAGTCTGGGTAAAATGTGATGATAGAATAGTTCCTTATAGAAGGAAGCCGTATGTACTCATTAAATGAGAATGAAATCATATAAAGGTTAATTTGAAAACCTAGTTTTGGTTAATTAAAGGAGTAGGGATTAGTAGGTTGTAATTTCGAGGACGAAATTCTTAGAAGGGGTGAATGTGACAACCCAAAAAATTTTAAGATCTTAAATTATTAAAATAAATGTTAAAAGAATAAACCTAGATGAGAATTTGAGGAATAATTTAAAAATTTTAATGTAGAACCTATATGGTTCACTATTTGAATGAGAATATATCATATATGGTTTACAAAATTTCTACACCCTATAAATGAATCTATATGTACTTGAAGGAATATTAAAGATAAGGTACTACGATACCTATAAAGTTTGGTGACCTAATATATAAATTAGGTATTTGAATCAAATGACTTCAAGTGTTATCTGTATTTAATTGTCCTAGTATTTTAACTATATACTAATGACCTAATCTAATATATTTATGAAATATGTCTCAACCTATTAGGTTATCTTGTATGATTATGTGAGTGTTTACAACTTATTAAGTCAATTAAGGCTATTAAGTTAATACACTTAGTGGAGTATGTTATGACTTATGTGAATTATGTGTATGATTAAATAAATATATATTATATAATGTGTATACATTTATTTTGTATATAAAGATAATTAAGAATATGTAATTATCAATATTGTTGAGCATTAGTTATAGTGATAATAGATTTAATGGACTAAGGAGGGTAAGTGATTTAAGTAGCCCAATTTGTAGCCCAATTATTTATTTAAGCATTGGACTTGTAGATAATTTGATTTAATAGTAATTAAATTATTAAACTAGCCCAATATATTATGTATGGGATAAGTATTATGATGGCCCAATTTAATTATGGGTGGAAGTCCAAGTGCATTTTTGTTAGTAAGTAAATTAATAAAAAGGTGCAAGCCCAAAAGAATTAAATGAAGGCCCAAGCTTAGCCCAAATCAAGGAAGGGTAGTATAGTCATTAGATAAGCTTTTAATAAAAATCAATTTGTGTGGACAAGGCCAAGTGTGGCCGGTAAGAGAGGAGGAGAAAGGGAGATGCATGCATTGATTGTGATCACTTTAGTTGGTATTTACTTTTGAGGTGTCATTATAATAATGGAGCCAACACTTGACTATTGCTTGCAAGCTACCACTAAATAATGAGAGAGAGAGTGTGAGAATAAGATTTGTAAGGATATGATGGATAGATATTATGATATCTAATAATTACTGTTGCTAACAAACTTGATTATCTCACTTTATTTTTTTTGTAAGAAAAGCTAAGAGAGAGAAAGAAGAGATAAGAAAGAAATACCAAGAGAAAGAGAAAGGGAGAAGTTCGGACAAAGAGAGGGAGAAGAAGGAGGGCGGCAGCCCTTGAGAGGGAGAGGAAGAGCGAGAAAAGTGTTCCATGGAAGAGAAAGAAGAAGAAGAGGAAGCTCAAGCAAATGTATAAACCTATTTTACTAAGATTTACTATTCATTCTTTTAGTGATTGGATGAAAAAGGGGGTTTCTTAATTTGCAAGTGTGAACCCTTTAATCTATGTGTTCTCTTTTGATTCATGTATGGATCTAACATATTCAAGTGTTAGAAATTGGGTCTAAAGCATAAAAGGAAAAATAAGTTTTTCAAAAAAATTAGAAACCTAATTTTTCTTAGCTTTACTTGTGTTTTCTTTTTATTTTGTGAAAGATTGATGAAATAGATCATGGATCATATTAGATCCATGGGTATATGAGATATTAGGATGTCTTATGATGATTTATGATGGATTATGTTGGTTAATGGGTGAGAATATGGAAGATTTCTTAGAAATCACAAAAGAATGAAAAATTAGATTTTGAGAAAACGCAACATGAAATTTAAACGACTATATCTCCTATTGTATTTCAAATTTTTGAGTGTGGTCAATTTCTAGAGTTAGATATTTAAGTCTTCTAACGTTTTCAAGTAGAATCACTGAAAAATGAGTTGTAAATTTCCGTGTGGACTATTTTTAGCAAAGGATGCCAAAACTAAAAAAGGCCAAAAAGTAGGCTGCCACTATTTTCCAAGGGCAATTTTGGTGACTTAATTTGTGAAATAAATTCCAATATTCTTGAACATGAAAATATATGTTATAAAGTAGCTTGTGTCCAAAAATGAGCTCATTCCGACTTAAATTGAGCACGTTATGATCATTTCAATATTTGCATTTTTTTGATAAAATTTGCTATAACCGGAGTTGTATAACTCCGATTGCCACGAAATTTTAACCGGAGGCTCACGTTAACATGTGTAAGATCTCGCCAAGAGTTGAAAATTTCTGGAGTTAAGTGTGATATAGCTAATTTCTTAAAGAATTAACTAGAAATGGATTTTTGAAAAATACTTAAGGGAGTTGAAAAATTCTAGAAAAATTATTTTTGTATGTAGATTATATGTATATATGTGTGGCCAAAGGATAGAGAAATAATAAGTTGATTTGGTATTTTCGTAAATAGGATATTTTAGGTTGCTGAAATGAACATTTCAGCTTGCTGAAATGAACATTTCAGCTTACTGAAATAGAAACTAAAAATGTTAGAAAGACAGTTTGGTTTCAGTTTGCTGAAATAGAAACTGAAAAGGTTAGGAAGGGAAAATTGTTTGATTTCAGTTTACTGAAATAGTAAACAGTTTATCGAGTTATAATAAGAACTTAAAACGTGATCAAGTAAGTGTTAAGTCTAAGGTAGTGCAGTCGTACTCATTAATGATTGATGTATAGTAGCTGGGATAAACGATTCTTTCAGGGAGCGGAGGTATATAAGAATTAGCAACCGATCTAACTCGCTGTGAAAACAGTGTCGACGAGACGGAAGATAATTTGTTGGTTGTTTGTGGAAAACCACTCAGTATACTATATTGAATATTATTAAACACTCGATCTGTGCTAGGGTTAAACTTGTAAATACGTATGGTGTTAAGGTTATCTAATATTTGACTATGTGGTTAAGTGTTAGATAGTTTACTTTTAAAGTATTAGTATTATGGGATAAAGTATGTTATAGTAATTGAAAGATCAATCTTATAAATGATAGGTCTTTTTAATAAAGCGATTATATTAGATTGCGTAGCAGTAATCGACGATACATGCAAGTTTTCTTTAACTCAAACTTGAGTTATATTTTCAAAGCATGTTCGTGAATAATTATTGTTGATTATTCACATCTATACTGATTATTGATTCGCATGTTGTATATGTTCATCAGGTATGAAAGGCTGATCACCTTCATTGCCATATGATTCAATTAAATTTGTTCATGTTCATTGTTGGCCATTCCGCATTATTGATTATGTCATTCAGTATGGAAATTGATTCATATTCTTTCACAATCATATATTGTTGAAAGTTTGATAGCTTATTATTCTTTCTTTCAATCATGATATATCTTCATTGTATTTAAACTTGCTGGGCAAATTTGTTGTTCACTCTTGCTATATCATGATAAAATTTTCAAATTAAGATGAAAGCTCGAATAAAGACAGAGGCAAAGGTAAAGTGCAAGATTAAATTATTATGCAGTTAGCATTATTAAATTTGCTGATGCAAATGACATTGTAAATCTTTTAAGATATTTAAGGTATATATTAAGTTAAGGTTACAGACCTTGGGGTTTATGTTGTAAGAGTTACTATATAAATAATTTATGTTTATATCTTCCGCATTAGATCATAGAATATGTATGATGATGAAGTACCGTAACGTACCAGATTCGAGGTACTGGGGACCCGAATTTGGGGGCCTCACAGCGTCACAATGACTTGGGAGAAAACTTTTTCGAGTCCTAAAAGACGGGTTCATAACCAGGCCTTTGATTCCTCGCAGTTTGTCCATTTAGCTGTCTTGCGCTGTCTCTACTCGGGATCATTGTTATGGTTCGTTCTGACCTTAGCGGCATCAATGCAGCTTGAGTTTGACAGAATCGACTTTAAGGTAGTAAAATTACTATTTCGCCCCTCCCAGGGCTGCCTTCAATGTCGATATGGCCTTCGGCTGACTTCCTGGGATTGTTTCCAAGGTTTTGATCCTATTCGAGTCGATTTGTCCTCAATGTTATCTCTGAGGCTGACTTGGTCATTCCAGGTTTTCCTGTAGAGATGTTGAGATGCTTCAGGATTATTTCTGAAGTTTTCCTAACCTCTCGGGTGAAGACCGGGGCTGACCTGTACCTCCCGGGTTGAGACCGGGGCTAACATTTACCTATCTAGTTGAGATCGAGGCTGACCTGTACCTCCCAGGTTGAGATCGGGGCTGACCTGTACCTCTTGGGTGAGACCGGGGCTGACCTGTACCTCCCAGGTTGAGACCGAGGCTGACCTATACCTCCCCGATTGAGACCGGGACTGACCTATGCTTCTCGGGTTGAGACCGGGGCTGACCTGTACCTCCCGGATTGAGACCAGGGCTAACCTGTACCTCCCGGGTTGAGATCGGGGCTGACCTGTACTTCTCGGGTTGAGATCGGGGCTAACCTGTACCTCCCGGGTTGAGATCGGGGCTAACCTATACCTCCAGGGTTAAGACCGGGGCTGACCTATACCTCCCAGGTTGAGATCGGGGTTGACCTGTACCTCCCGGGTTGAGATCGGGGCTGACCTATACCTCCTGGGTTGAGACCGGGGATGACCTGTACTTCCCGTGTTCAGACCGGGGCTGAGTTAAAGGCCCAGTTTTGAGACCGGGGTTGATTTGAAAAGACAGTTTTATCCTCCTACAGTGTTAGTAACAGGAAAATGAAATTTTGAGTGTCTACAGCAGCCAACAAGAATATCAAGAAGATCATGCAAAAGATGTCCGCCAATCACAAAGAATGGCCTGACTTGTTGCCTTTGACTCTGTTAGCATACAGAACATCAATGCGCACTTCTACTAGGACTACCCCTTACTCACTAGTCTCTGGCATGGAAGCAGTACTCCCCGTAGAAGTTGAAATAGAATCATTAAGAGTATTCATAGATGCTTAGATGGAAGAAGACCAATGGATACAAGAGCGATACCATCACTTATCTCTGATAGATGAGAAAAGAGTGAAAGTAGTATGCATACAAGCCAATCATGTATGATGATAAAGCATCTACTTTGGAGACGATCTTATTTCTTTATTAATAAAAGTATTAACTTATTAAAGGCATCTAATTATCTACATGATGCTGTTTTTATAATATGTAAATAACCCATGATTTTAAGCAATTCTTTTAGAATCATGATGATGATCATGCTAATGAGATCGAAATTCTTAGAAAGCTTAAAACTAAAACAGTTCCCAATCGTGGGATTACTAAAAGGTGGATTAGTAAATTCGGATAGATTGGTACATATATTGCTTGCTCATTGGATGAGGATGATTGATCTCATGATCATTTGTGTGGAGACACTAAAGCAAGTATGTAGGTGCTTATTGGAGAATAAGTTCACTGAACGTGAGTCGCTATGGAATACCTAATGAAGTTTTACTTGCCTGTCAATAGTAATTCCTAATGTGATAGTAGTACAAGCGATCCTTGGACTTGAGATCATCATAGTATCTTGTGTATAATGAATTATACTTTGACTTATTCCTTAAGACCCTTAAGGTATATCAAAGGGTATGATTGGGTGTAATGAGTTACATATGAAGATAATTAATGATCAATAATCCACCACTTCTAATAAAAGAAGAGATATGTTCTACATGATTCGTTAAATGACAACCCAGTAGTCCTTGCCCAAGGCAGAATGAAATTAGAAATGAGTTTTTAATTTGCATTATTTGGAGTTGTGCATTTTCTAATCGAAATACATATAATTAAATAAAATAAAACTTGACAGTAATTCCATGTCTTATATTTAATTGGGACATTGTATGGTGGAAATATTGAATTGTACGATAACTATTTACTCACAAACTCTTTTATGATTGATGTTGAAATCTATATTATCTAAAAAGTCGTTGATCGCTAGGGAGGCTTTTTCCTATTGTAGAATAAATATTATTTATTTAAATAGATTATTAGTTTAATTTATTTATTTAAATAAGATTAGAATTGTTCTAATTGATTTATTCACAACCGATTTAATATGAAAAACCTCAAGGGTCACATCATAAAAGAAAGAATAATTATTTAAGAAGGTAATGACATAATCGTAATAACGCATTAAGTGTAATTAATTTAATTTATGATGATAGAATAAATTAAATATCTTAATATTTATTATTTAATATTTTAGAAATATTAATTAATAAGAGTAGTCTTATTAATATTATTACAATTATTATTATTTTAATTTCTAAGGAGTTTAGGAATTAATGTAATATTAGTACTCTCATTTATTCCTAATAAGATTAGGAGGCAAATTAATTGAAGGAGTTTAATTAATTAAATCCAAATATGTTGGGAAGCCTAATTAATTAAAGGAGTTTAATTAAATAAATGAAAACCTAGGTCTAATAGGATTAGAAGGGTTGACCGATATCTATATAAGAGGAGTCTTATATTAGATGTCAGTTAATGCAATTCCAAATATTAGAGAGTACTCCTTTTCTATAGAGGATAGAAACTAGGATTTAGCCAACCACCCTTCTTCTTGAATAATTCATTTTCCTTGGTGGATCACCTCTAGAGGCCAAACACTTGGGTGGCTAACGTTGATCAAAAGAAGGAATCTAATCCAAAAATTCAAGGAGATTACGAAGAACAAAGAGTTGAACTCGTACATGTGGAAGCTTCGTTCTACAAGAATATGATTCCATAACATCTTATTTATCGTTTTAAATTAATAATATGCATAAAGGATGATCCGGGGTAATGGTTTTGTAGAAATTTTTAAACTCTAATATACCATGTTTTCTCTAATTTTCACAATTTGATTGCACCATAATTTCGTCAAACCCAATAGTGGCATCAGAGCCAAACCTTTATGCAATTATTAATTATTTTGATTTCATATACATATGGGTATGTATTTAGAATAATTTATTGGGCATAATTTTTTTGACGCCCCCAAAATCCGAGTACTTGAAACCCGAACTTGGTGCTACACGATATCATTTCTTTGAGAGGAATAATATAATTTACAAACTTAATATTCATATCAGAGTTGTCTAATCCCAGGTACACGACCTTTAAAGTATTTCATTACATGATAGATGATAAATATTATCGTCTTAATAAAGTCTAACTATTACACAAGATACCATAAACTTATTCCATCAGCTTTCCTTTCTCTTTGTTTTTGCCAGAGCCTTCTGGTTGATCACGCTTAACTGAAAATATTTAATTTAAAGCAAGAATGAGCATTCAATTGCTCAGCAAGTAATAGCAGTTAATAAACATTAGCTGAAAGAAGTAAATATTTTCTTTGAGGACTACTTCTACAACGAATCAACAGTTGTGAAGTCATTTGAAACAATTCTTAATAACATATCAAATCGTTTAAACTTTTGAAACGACGTAGTGACTATAAATGTTGAGCGGTCAATAGACCATGAACTTTTATTTTTCATTTTCAAAAAGGTTTAAACAAAAATTCATCTGCAAACCGCTCTGGTCTTACGGACATGTAGGGTGATCAGCCCCGTTATGTCCTGTATTGATCAATACTATCTGTTTGAACTATAATTCGTTCACTCTATTCGCCTTGGGCGCAAAAACAATTTCCCCATTACGGGTTGTTCATACTTAGTCTGGAGTCCTAACTAAACAATTCAGTTGGACGACCTTATCATAGACAATACTATTCAACAGTAAAATTTATAATATGTCTAGCCGAGTCAAATAGCTTAGACAATCTTTAAACTATAAATACCTACCGAAGTTTTAATAGGATGTAACAGGATTTGTCATATCAAAGAATTTTAAGCTCAAGCGTTCTTACATGGGTACAACAGTTCACACAAGTGAGGACACTTGTATAATAAAAGGCAATAATGAGATATTAATAAATAATAATCGAATTGAATAAAATTTCAAATATAAGAATAATTTCATAAATGAATCATGGATATCATTACGGATATGAGTAATTGACAATAATTAGCCATGAACATGCTTTTAGCTTATTGGGATCCATCGCATAAAATAAATGCGAGGAGTAGATATACTTGATCGATATAACATTTGAGTAAAGTTAGAGAACTTGCTTACACAAAGAACTATTGCATAAAGTAAATGCAAAGGTTAGAATACTTGCACAATAAAAGTAAAGTTAAGAAATTCGCTTACTAGGATCCATTGCATAAAATAAATGCAAAGGTTAAGATGCTTGCTCAATAAAAAAGAATAGTTCAGATACTTGCCTTGATCGCTGTTTACTGCTACGTGATAGTAGTGTGCATACAAGCCAATCATGTATGATGATAAAGCACGTACTTTGTAAACAATCTTATTTATTTATTAATGAAATATTCATTTATTAAAGGCATTTAATTATCTACATGATTGCTGTTTTTATAATATGTAAATAACCCATAGTTTTAAGCAATGCTTTTAGAATCATGATGATGATCATGCTAATGAGATCTAAATTCTTAGAAAGTTTTAAAACTTAAATAGTTCCCAATCGTGGGATTACTAAAAAAGGGATTAGTAAATCCGGATAGATTGGTACATATGTTGCTTGCTCATTGGATGAGGATGATTGATCTCATGATCATTTGTGTGGAGACACTAAAGCAAGTATGTAGGTGCTTATTGGAGAATAAGTTCACTGAACGTGATTCGCTATGGAATACCTAATAGAGTTTTACTCGCATGTCAATAGGAATTCCTAATGTGATAGTAGTACAAGTGATCCTTGGACTTGAGATCATCATAGTATCTTGTATGTAACAAATTATACTTTGACTTATTCCTTAAGACCTTTTAAGGCATATATAGGGTATGCTTGGGTATAATGAGTTACATATGGAGATAATGAATGATCAATAAAGAATCTACCACCTCTAGTAAAAGAGGAGATATGTCCTATGTGATTCGTTAAATGACAACCCAGGAATCCTTGGCCAAGGTGAAATGAAATTAGAAAGGAGTTTTTAATTTGCATTATTTGGAGTTGTGCATTTTCTAATCGAAATACATATAATTAAATAAAATAAGACTTGACAGTAAATCCATGTCTTATATTTAATTGGGACATTGTATGGTGGAAGGATTGAATTGTATGGTAACTATTAACTCACAGGTTCTTTTATGATTAATGTTGAAATCTATATTATCTGGAAAGTCGTTGATCGCTAGGGAGGCTTATCCCTATTGTAGAATAAATATTATTTATTTAAATAGATTATTAGTTTAATTTATTTATTTAAATAAGATTAAAATTGTTTTAATTGATTTATTCACAATCGGTTTAATATGGAGAACCTAAAGGGTCACACCATAAAAGGAAGAATAATTATTTAAGAAGATAATGGCATAATCGTAATAATGCATTAAGTATAATTAATTTAATCTATGGTGATAGAATAAATTAAATAGCTTAATGTTTATTATTTAATATTTTGAAAATATTAAATATAAATTAATAAGAGGAGTCTTATTAATATTATTACAATTATTATTATTTTAATTTCTAAAGGAGCTTAGTAATTAATTTAATATTTAGTACTCTCATTTATTCCTAATAAGATTAGGAGACAAATTAATTAAATGAATTTAATTAATTATTCCCATGTGGTGGGAAGCCTAAATTAATTAAAGGAGTTTAATTAATTAAAAGAAATCTCATGTCTAATAGGATTAGAAGGGTTGACTAATATCTATATAAGAAGAGTCTTATAATAGATATTAGATGATGCAATTCTAATTGTTGGAGAGTACTCCTTTTTATAGAGGATAGAAAACTAAGGTTTAGCCAAACACCCTCCTTCTTGATAATTTCTCTTCTTTGGTGGATCATCTCTAGAGGCCAAACACTTGGGTGGCTAACGTTGATCAAAGGAAGGAATCTAACACGAAAATTCAAGGAGATCACGAAGAACAAGGAGTTGAACTAGTACCTGTGGAAGCTTCGTTCTACAAGGGTATGATTCCATAACTTCTTATTTATCGTTTTAAATTAATAATTTGCATAAAGGATGATCCGGGTAATGGTTTTGTAGAAATTTTTTTAAACTCTAATATACCATGCTTCTGCTAATATTTGCAATTTGATTGCGTCACGATTTCGTACAAACCCAACAGTGGCATCAGAGCCAAACCTTTATGCAATTATTAATTTATTTTTGATTTCATATACATATGGGTATATATTTAAAATAATTTATTGGGCATAATTTTATTGTATAAAATTATTTTTTTTTAACAAAAAAAAAATGTCGTTTTTTTTTTTAGGACGAATCAGAATTTTTTTTTTGGGTGCAAATCTTGAATTCTGCAAAGAAAAGGTGTTATCTCTTTCTTACTCCAAAAAGAAGATGACCCATCAATAAAGGACTCTTTTAATAAACCTGCAGGACTCTTTTAATAAAAGAAGGTGACTTCTTTTTAAAAAATAAATGTGAATTTATATTATATATATATATATATATATATATTATATTCTAAATAATTTTATAATTAAAATAAAGAGTTTATTTTAATCTTGAAATTGGATTTCATGCAATTTAAAATTGCCCATTAAATGATACTCATATATATTTGGAATGTTTTAATTCATGAGATGAATATTTATTTATTGATATATATGATGATATGTATGATAATAAATGGGGATTGATTATGGACTATTTGACCAATGTGATTGGATTTTATTTTAGTTAAATGCTTGAATGAATGGGTTTTATTAAATGGGGTCTGTGTACCTCGTCTTCTCTAATTTTTTTTTCTTGATGTAAAATTCTATCTCCCTCCTATGTACTTTCCCTTGACTGCTGATCAAGGTTTCTATTTAAATTAAATAGTTTAATGTAATAGAAATAGTTAGAATTATCTTGAAGAAATTGGAGACCAAGGAGCAAGGAGCGCGTGAAGACCCGTTTATATGGAGCCCGGTTTAAATGTAATATTTATATTTAAATTTAAATTCTTGCACTCCTAGGTTTGACCTTTTGATTCACTTGGTGGCTCTAGTGAACCAAACTAGAATAAAAGTCCATAATCAATCCGGGTAGAATATAATATTCTATATTGCATGCTAAATATTATATATATTATATTTTATGCAAACATGCTTCGCATGTTTAATAAAATGACGCGTATTTTATATATATATATGTGCATGTGCGCTAAACAAGACGAGACAAATAATAACAAACCCCTCAAAGAAAGAATATTAAGTCCGAAGCGTTCAAATGATATTTGGAATATCGAACGTCGCCTTCTAGCATGATAAATTAATAGAGTATTAAATATTTAATATGAGCTTGTTGTGCTATCCACAAGGCGAGTATTGTGTATTTAAGATGTTAATTAATCACATTTGATGCTTATCAAGAAAATTGAACGATCTAGTCTTGTTGTGCTATCCACAAGGACGAAAATTTTTCTTTTTTGAATTTATAGAAGTGCTAGGCTGGACTTAACTTAAATCATTTTAGTTCGGATGTGCACACACTTGACCATTATGATTTAAGAGGCAAAATAAAAGGAGTTATATAGTGATGTAATTGACAAGAGTTGTCTACTTATTTATTTGTATATCGCTTGTTGTGCTATCCACAAGGTTATATACATTTGAAATGGGATCCTTATTCTCACTAGAAAATCTTTAATTAGATGTTGCCGAACTATATAAGTGAGGGTAATATAGTTTGATAAAAATAGTGGGAGATACCAATTTAAAATAAAGATCTAAATTTATTTTGGTATGCAAAATTAATAAAATGAATGTTTGCTAAAATGCTGTTTTTCACATGCAGAATTTTAAAAATGTCAAAATCACTAATTTCACTGCGAAACATACTTGATGCTAATAAGCTTACCGGGCCGAATTATACGGACTGGCTAAGAAATCTGAGAATAGTTCTCACTGCTGAAAAGATTTCTTATGTCCTAAACTCACCTGTCCCTAGAACTGTTCTAGAAACAGCCTCTGAGGAAGAGATTGCCACCATTGTAAAGTGGCAAGATGATGCATCTGTGGCTCAATGCATCATGCTCGCATCTATGAATAACGAGCTTCAGCGTCAGCGCGAAAACATGGATGCTCCTACTATGTTGATTCACCTCAAGGAGTTGTATGGTGAACAAAGTTGGACTGCTAGATATGAGATATCTAAGGAGCTCTTCCGATCTCGGATGACCAAGGGCAAAGTGAACATAAAGGAACAAAAGAAATCTGATCCAGCTAGCAAAGGAATGTGCTTCCATTGCAACGAGCCGGGTCATTGGAAGAGGAACTGCAAGAAGTTTCTGGCAAAAAAGAAACTTGGAGAAGCTTCGACTTCCAGTCAAGGTTTGTTCATGATTGAAATTAATTTTTCAGAAAGTCAAAATTCTACTTGGGTATTAGATACCGGCTGTGGTTCTCACATATGTAATAATGTGAAGGGACTGGTCAGAAGTAGAAAGCTGAACAATGATGAGGTGATCCTACGAGTGGGGAATGGAGCAAAGGTTGCTGCATTACCTGTAGGAACTTATTATTTAGCAATGCCTTCGGGCAAGTCCATTTATCTTAATAATTGTTATTATATTCCGAATATTATTAAAAACATTATTTCAATTTCTGTATTGGATATGGAAGGATTTAACGTTGTTATAAATAACAATAGTTGTTCTATTTATAAAGACGATGTTTTATATGGTGTTGGAAATTTGCGAAATGGACTTTATACACTTGACTTACAAGAAAATATTTTTCAAATTGAACAAACTAAGAAAAGGAAAAGAGATGATATTAATTATACCTACATGTGGCACTGTAGACTCGGTCATATCAATGAAACAAGATTATCCAAGTTGCATAAAGATGGGCTCCTTGAGTTATCTGATTATGAATCATATCCAACTTGTGAATCTTGTCTCATGGGTAAAATGACTAAATCTCCTTTTAGTGGAAAAGGAGAAAGAGTTACAGAGTTGTTGGCATTGATTTACACAGACGTTTGTGGGCCTATGACAACAAGTGCACGGGGTGGGTATTATTATTTTATTACTTTCACTGATGATCACTCAAGATTTGGATATGTGTATTTGATGAAATACAAGTCAGAATCATTTGAAAAGTTCAAAGAGTTCAGAAGTGAAATAGAGAAACAAACGGGCAAGAGTATAAAGATACTTCGATCAGATCGAGGTGGAGAATACTTAAGCGGTGAGTTTCTCAATTGTCTCAAAGAAAATGGTATAATCTCACAATGGACTCCTCCAGGTACACCACAGTTAAATGGAGTATCTGAAAGGAGAAATCGAACACTGTTAGACATGGTTCGATCCATGATGAGTTTTACCGATCTTCCAATTTCCTTCTGGGGATATGCCCTAGAAACGGCTGCATACCTACTTAACAAGGTACCTACCAAATCCGCCCCAAAGACTCCATATGAGATGTGGAAAGGGAGGAAACCAAATCTTAAGCATGTTAAGACTTGGGGTTGTCCAGCTTATGTCAAAAAGTTTGAACATGATAAGCTACAAACTAAATCCGAAAAGTGTAGATTTGTGGGATACCCTAAAGAAACTGTAGTGTATTATTTCTATCATCCAACTGATCAAAAGGTGTTTGTTGCGAAACATGCTGCCTTCTTGGAAAAGGAGTTTATCCATGAAGGGTTCAGTGGGAGTAAGATATATCTTAAAGAAGTTCAAGAACCACAAATTACCACGGATCAAAGTCAGGTACCTGACCAAGTAGAAGAACCTACTATACCACACCCTGTTCGTAAATCTGGAAGAGTACCGAAGATACCTGAGAGGTATGGATTCGTTTTAGAGGATGACGATGACGTACGCATCATGAATGATGATGATCCATTGAATTACGAACAGGCCATGAGTAATAAAGACTCAGGGAAATGGCTTGAAGCCATGAAATCTGAAATGGACTCCATGTATGAAAACAAAGTATGGACTTTGGTTTCACCACCTGAAGGCATTAAGCCTATTGGGTGTAAATGGGTCTTTAAAAGAAAGACTGGAGCGGATGGCAAGGTGGAGACCTATAAGGCCCGACTGGTTGCAAAAGGTTTCAAACAAAGACAAGGAGTTGATTATGATGAAACCTTTTCACCAGTAGTTATGCTCAAGTCCATTCGGATTTTGCTTGCGATTGCAGCTTATAACGACTATGAGATCTGGCAGATGGACGTGAAAACGGCCTTCCTCAATGGGAAACTTGAGGAGGATGTGTATATGACACAGCCAGAAGGATTTGTTTCAAAGGTTGGAAAAAATCAAGTCTGTAAGCTGCAACGATCCATTTATGGATTGAAGCAAGCTTCTCGTAGATGGAACATTCGTTTTGATGAGACAATCAAAGAGTTTGATTTTATCAAAAATGACGATGAACCATGTGTGTACAAGAAGGTTAGTGGGAGCGCAATTTCATTCTTTGTATTATATGTTGATGATATATTACTGATAGGGAATGACATTCCTATGCTACAATCGATTAAAATCTGGTTATCTAAACACTTCTCCATGAAGGACTTGGGAGAAGCATCCTATATTTTGGGGATAAAGATCTATAGAGATAGATTTAAAAGGATGCTTGGTTTATCCCAAGGAACGTACATTGATGCAATGCTAAAGAGATTTAGCATGGAAGATTCCAAAAGAGGTCTCATGCCGATGAGCCATGGAATACATCTCTCCAAGAAACAGGCCCCAAAGACACCTGAGGAGAGAGACCGTATGAGTAAGATCCCTTATGCTTCTGCAATAGGATCTATCATGTATGGTATGATATGTACTAGACCGTATGTTGCTCATTCACTTAGTGTAACGAGCAGATACCAGTCGAATCCAGGAGAAGAGCACTGGAAGGCAGTGAAGAATATCCTAAAATACTTGAGAAGGACTAAGGATATTTTTCTTGTCTACGGTGGGTCTGAATTAAAACTCGAGGGCTTCACAGACTCAAGTTTTCAAACGGACCAAGATGACAGTAAATCTGTTTCGGGGTATGTTTTTACCTTGAACGGAGGCGCAGTGAGTTGGAAGAGTTCCAAGCAGCAAACAGTTGCTGATTCAGTGACAGAGGCAGAGTATATAGCTGCAAGTGAAGCTGCAAAGGAAGCTGTTTGGCTGAAGAAGTTCATAACTGAACTTGGTGTGGTTCCTAGCATTGGAGAAGCAGTTCCCATTTACTGTGACAACACAGGAGCAGTTGCACAGGCTAAGGAACCGAGGTCTCATCAGAAATCTAAACACGTGTTGCGGCGATTTGATCAGGGAGATCATTGAAAGAGGAGACGTCACCTTGGAGCGTGTAGACTCTCAAGACAACATTGCAGATCCATTTACTAAAGCTTTAAGACAACAGCAGTTTGATCGTCACTTAGAGAAGATGGGTATGAGATACCATGGCGATTGGCTTTAGTGCAAGTGGGAGATTGATAGTAGTGTGCATACAAGCCAATCATGTATGATGATAAAGCACGTACTTTGTAAACAATCTTATTTATTTATTAATGAAATATTCATTTATTAAAGGCATTTAATTATCTACATGATTGCTGTTTTTATAATATGTAAATAACCCATAGTTTTAAGCAATGCTTTTAGAATCATGATGATGATCATGCTAATGAGATCTAAATTCTTATAAAGTTTTAAAACTTAAATAGTTCCCAATCGTGGGATTACTAAAAAAGGGATTAGTAAATCCGGATAGATTGGTACATATGTTGCTTGCTCATTGGATGAGGATGATTGATCTCATGATCATTTGTGTGGAGACACTAAAGCAAGTATGTAGGTGCTTATTGGAGAATAAGTTCACTGAACGTGATTCGCTATGGAATACCTAATAGAGTTTTACTCGCATGTCAATAGGAATTCCTAATGTGATAGTAGTACAAGTGATCCTTGGACTTGAGATCATCATAGTATCTTGTATGTAACAAATTATACTTTGACTTATTCCTTAAGACCTTTTAAGGCATATATAGGGTATGCTTGGGTATAATGAGTTACATATGAAGATAATGAATGATCAATAAAGAATCTACCACCTCTAGTAAAAGAGGAGATATGTCCTATGTGATTCGTTAAATGACAACCCAGGAATCCTTGGCCAAGGTGAAATGAAATTAGAAAGGAGTTTTTAATTTGCATTATTTGGAGTTGTGCATTTTCTAATCGAAATACATATAATTAAATAAAATAAGACTTGACAGTAAATTCATGTCTTATATTTAATTGGGACATTGTATGGTGGAAGGATTGAATTGTATGGTAACTATTAACTCACAGGTTCTTTTATGATTAATGTTGAAATCTATATTATCTGGAAAGTCGTTGATCGCTAGGGAGGCTTATCCCTATTGTAGAATAAATATTATTTATTTAAATAGATTATTAGTTTAATTTATTTATTTAAATAAGATTAAAATTGTTTTAATTGATTTATTCACAACCGGTTTAATATGGAGAACCTAAAGGGTCACACCATAAAAGGAAGAATAATTATTTAAGAAGGTAATGGCATAATCGTAATAATGCATTAAGTATAATTAATTTAATCTATGGTGATAGAATAAATTAAATAGCTTAATGTTTATTATTTAATATTTTGAAAATATTAAATATAAATTAATAAGAGGAGTCTTATTAATATTATTACAATTATTATTATTTTAATTTCTAAAGGAGCTTAGTAATTAATTTAATATTTAGTACTCTCATTTATTCCTAATAAGATTAGGAGACAAATTAATTAAATGAATTTAATTAATTATTCCCATGTGGTGGGAAGCCTAAATTAATTAAAGGAGTTTAATTAATTAAAAAAATCCCATGTCTAATAGGATTAGAAGGGTTGACTAATATCTATATAAGAGGAGTCTTATAATAGATATTAGATGATGCAATTCTAATTGTTGGAGAGTACTCCTTTTTATAGAGGATAGAAAACTAAGGTTTAGCCAAACACCCTCCTTCTTGATAATTTCTCTTCTTTGGTGGATCACCTCTAGAGGCCAAACACTTGGGTGGCTAACGTTGATCAAAGGAAGGAATCTAACCCGAAAATTCAAGGAGATCACGAAGAACAAGGAGTTGAACTAGTACCTGTGGAAGCTTCGTTCTACAAGGGTATGATTCCATAACTTCTTATTTATCGTTTTAAATTAATAATTTGCATAAAGGATGATCCGGGTAATGGTTTTGTAGAAATTTTTTTAAACTCTAATATACCATGCTTCTGCTAATATTTGCAATTTGATTGCGTCACGATTTCGTACAAACCCAACACTACGTAGTATAGCTTAAGCTTTTATACAAAGACCTATCATTAATAAGATTTATTCTTGCCATCAGTTTATCACATTATACTTTATAATACTATTACTTTATAAGTAAATTATCTAATATGTAATCACATAATCAAACATTGAGTAACACCTTAACACTTACTCATTCATTTATAAGTTCTTATTAATAAACTAGTAAACTATATAACCAATTCAACAAACTGCATTGCCAATCCAATAACATGGATTACCAATCCAATAACTTGGATTGACCAAACCTATTAATCCAATAACTTGGATTATCCAAATAGACCAATCTAGCATCCTAGATTATCCAACGTAACAATCCAGCATCCTCGTGGCTAATCCAGCAAACCAAATTACAATCTAGTAAACTAGATTCCAATTCAGCAAACTGGATTCTCATCAAAATACCAAATCATATTATTTTTTTTTTTTATCTTTTGTCCAACCATATATACATATATTCCATACATAAAAATATTTTTTCTGAAAATTTTCAATTTCCTTTAGTATTTTTCAAAAATCTGTTTCTATTTAATTCCTTAAAAAATTTGCTATCTCGCGCTTAACTATAGAAATTCCCAACTCTTGGCGGGATCTTACACATGTTAACGTGAGCCTCCAGTTTAAATTTCATGGCCATCGGAGTTATACAACTCCGATTATAGCAATTTTTGTCGAAAAAATATAAATATTAAAATGGTCATAACTTGCTCAATTTAAGTCAGAATGAGCTCATTTTTGGACACAACCTACTTTATCTCATATATTTTAATGTCCAAAATATTGGAATTTATTTCATAATTTAAGTGGACGAAACTGCCCTTGGAATTTCCAGACAGATTGCTTTTTTTGACTTTTTAGATTTTATGTTCTTTGCTAATTTCAGTCCACACAAAAATCTACATGGAATTTTTTAGTGATTCCACTTGGATCTGTTAGAAGACTCATAGATCTAACTCCAAAAATTGACCACACTCAAAAATTCAAAATACACTAAAAGATATGGTAGTTTGAATTTCACGTTGCGTTTTCTCAAAATCTAATTTTCCAGTTTTTGTGATTTCTAAGAAAACATTCATAATCTCTTGATTAATCAAACATTAAACATCATAAACTCTCATAATACATAATAATACCTCTAATACTCATGGATCTACCATGATCCATGATCTAATACATCAAATAATTACCAATCATAAGATAAACACGATAAAAGCTAAGAAAATTAAGTTTTCTTACTTTTTAAAATATAGTTTCCTTTTTCTTGCTTTCGATCTAACTTTTGATCATCAAAAGTGATAGATCTAAACATATAACAATTATATACATATATATCTAAGATTTTGGAGTTTTGAAATCATAGATCCAAGTTTTAATTGAAAATAATTAAAATAAAATTACATAATCTAGTTTAGGGTATATCTTTGCTTGATTTCCTTCTCTCTCTTCTTCCTAAGCTTAGATTATAGATTTATGAAGTTTGCTAGAACTCTTTCTCTCTCTCCCTATGGTGACCGAACCTCTCCTCTTCCTCTCTTCTATTCTTGCCGACCCCTCCTTGTTCTCTCTCACTTTCTCTTTTTTTTTTCTTTAACTTAGCAATCTTGGAAGAGAAATATGATATGAAAGTAAAGAAAGTGATATTGCAAGCATACTTGCAACTCTCTCTCTCTATCTCACTCATCATCATAATTACCTACCCATGTTGCTTGCAAGTTTAAACCATAAGTGTTGGCTAGACTCATGGTTTGACACCTAGATGGAGTGGTTGGCTAAACTTTGACAAAATGGGAAGTGTAATGATTAAACCCACATGTTTAACTCCCCCCAGTCATTGTCGCCCCTCTCTCTCCCTCTAGCCCAACATTTGATTTATTTATAATGCCAATTTACTTTTTAAAAAATCCATTAACCAATGGGCTAAAAAAAATTGGGCCACTAACTTAATTCTTTGGGCTTGCAATTTAATTCTTTTTAAGGCCCACTTTGCATACTTAATGTCTAATAAGTTCCTTAACACATGGCTTAGCTTGGACCATAAATTTAAATTGTTGGGCTCTCTAATAAAATATTTTGGACCATGAAATTAGGTTAGGTCCAATACTTTTAATTTTTATTCTTATCCTAATCATTTAATTAGGGTTCCATTACACATATTTGTAAGTTAATTCCTTACTCATATATCTTTAATTTCTTAACTCAATTAAACTTGTTTTACTTAGGTTATAAAATTAATTATTTGAGATGTATAAAATAGATCTCTTAGGTTATTTAATTACCATACCTAATATATGTATTAGGTTGCATAACTTTATATACAAAATAAATGTATACACATTATATAATTCATATCAATAATTAATCACTTAACATTAATCACATAATGTACATACATATCATTTAAATATAAATATAATCAATTCTTATATTAAATATTCGGATTTTCTTAAGAAAATACATTTTTATTATCCATAATATAAATATACTATCCTTTTAAATACAATTATACAATAATTGTATAAATCATGAAATTCCATAACATAGATCAAAATTTAGGGTTTTGATCTATAATCACACTTTACATCATATACAATTCTTAGTTAAGTTAAAATAATTAACTTAACTAATCTTGATAAATTCATATAATAAAATAATTATTATAATAATTCTAAGAATTACTTCATATATTATTTAAATAATATATTAATCATATTTTCATGGAAAATAACTAATAAAATATTTTTACTATCAAATTAATTTATTATAAGAATATAATTTATAATAACCAACCATTTCTTTCTTGAAAAATTTAATTGAAATTATCCATGCAATAAATATATATATATTTATCACATATTCATCTATGATTTACCTTGTACATATTTCCACATATTATTTTGATAAAAAAAAATTATACGCAAAATTTTTTATTTAATTATATAAAAATATTGGGTTATTATAATTTTATTGTATAAAATTATTTTTTTTAGAAAAAAAAGAAAGAAAAGTCAAATCGCGAATTCTTTTTATTTTGGGCGAATCAGTTTTTTTCATAGGAGTGCATGTTCTGCATCACGTTATTCAAGATGTTTTTTTTAAAAAAAAGGATGTTCAAGCCGCCTTTTTCCCTTTCCTGGGATTTCTAATGTAAAGAAAGTGAATCAGTTTTTAAGAAAAGGAAGAGGTCACGTTAGCTATATATATATATATATATTAATTATGTTATGGTTATATATATATATATATATAATATTCTTAATAATTTTATAATTAAAATAAAGAGTTTATTTTAATCTTGAAATTGGATTTCATGCAATTTAAAACTGCCCATTAAATGATACTCATATATATGGAATATTTTAATTCATGAGATTAATGTTTATTTATTGATGCATATGGTGATATGTATGATAATAAATGAGATTGATTATAAGACTATTGACCAATGTAATTGGATTTTATTTTAGTTGAATGCTTGAATGAATGAGTTTTATTAAATGGGGTCTACGTACCTCGTCTTCTCTAATTTTTTCTTGATGTAAAGTTCTATCCACCCTCCTATGTACTTCCTCTTGACTGCTGATCAAGGTTTCTATTTAAATTAAATAGTTTAATGTAATAGAAATAGTTAGAATTATCTTGAAAAAATTGGAGACCATGGAGCAAGGAGCGCGTGAAGACCCGTTTATAATAGAGCCCGTATTTAAATGTAATAGTTACGTTTAAATTTAAATTCTTGCACTCCTAGGTTTGACCTTTTGGTTCACTTGGTGGCTCTAGTGAACCAAACTATAATAAAAGTCCATAATCAATCCGAGTAGAATATAATATTCTATATGTGCATGCTAAGTATTATATATATTATATTTTATGAAAACATACTTCGCATGTTTTAATAACATGATGCGTAGTTTATATATATATATGTGCATACGCGCTAAACAAGATGAGACAAATAATAACAACCCCCTCAAAGGAATCATATTAAGTCTAAAGCATTCAATTTGGAATATCGAACGTCGCCTTCTATAATGATAAATTAATAGAGTATTAAATATTTAATATGAGTTTGTTGTGCACACACAAGGCGAATATTAAGTATTTAAGATATTAATTTAATCACATTTAATGCTTATAAAGTTAATTGAATAATATTATTTTGTTGTGCACACACAAGGACAATATTTTTCTTTTTTGAATATATGGAGTGCTAGGTTGGACTTAACTTAAATCATTTAAGTTCGGATGTGCACACACTTAACCATTATGATATAAGAGGCAAAATACAAGGAGTTATATGTCGATGTAATTGACAACAGTTGTCTACCTATTTATTTATATATCGTTTGTTGGGCACACACAAGGTTATATGCATTTGAAATGAGATCCTTAATCTTATTAGCAAATCATTAATTAGATTTAGCCGAACTATATAAATGAGGGTAATATAGTTTGAAGAAAATAGTGGGAGATACCAATCTAAAATAAGACCTAATTTATTTTGGTATATAAAATTATTAAATGAATGTTTGCTAAAATATTATCTTTTCACATGCAGAAATTTAAAAATGTCAAAATCACTAATTTCACTGCGTAGCATACTTGATGCTAATAAACTAACCGGGTCGAATTACATGGACTGGTTAAGGAATCTAAGAATAGTTCTCACTGTTGAAAAGATTTCTTATGTCCTAAATTCACTTGTCCCTGTAACTGTTCCAGATTCAGCCTCTGAGGAAGAGATTTCCACCCTAACAAAGTGGCAAGATGATGCATTGATGTGTGGTATTTATATCGCATATCAGATTCTCTAAAGCTTAAGACGTTGCTTGTTTTTTGTATTATTTGTTGTGCTTTTGTATATATTCTGTTGTTGTTGTGCTCTTCCTGTTTGATGCAGGGCTGTTTAGGTCATTTTCAGCTGGCAGGGGCAAAAATTGTCATTTTCTACACTCTAGCGCCGCAGCGCCAGAGCCCAGTCTTAAGCCCTCGCCGCAGCGCCAACTCCTGGTTCATGCTGATGTCATCTGGCGCTGCAGCGGCCCGGTCCTTCTTATTCTAGCCCTGCAGCTTGAGTGGCGTCGCAGCGCCACCAAGCAGTTATAGGCTCCGCGCCGCAGCGTCACCTCCGGTGCCTAGCCAGTGGTTAGCGTTTAATGACCTAAAAATAAAGGAGGGAAGAAGGAGAATATAGCAGAAGAGGACGGCGGCTAGGATAAGACCATAGACAGTGATAACAGAGAATTTTTGTGGAGATTCTAGACCAGAAAGAAGCTGTGGTTTAGGGGAGAATAGTTATTGCTTCATACACAGCTCAGGAGTTACACGGAGAAGAGAAGACTTGGAGACAGAAAACCTTACAACAGGAGTTTTCTTATTCTAAATCTCTCAGTTATTTGTGTATTACTGAGCAATGTTGAATGTGATAGAAATGTGTATTAGCACCATGGTTATGAACTAATTCCTTTTTAGGATTGCAATGTAACCTAGTGTTTAGCCTAATTAACTTTCTCTCCTATTTATATTAATGAATCATTTTGGGAATGGGTTGTTGTATTTCTTGCTTATTGACTAAATGCTTGACAGAGTTTTTGGCAGTGATATTAATGGATATTGAATATTGGACATTAATATCTGGCTTTTAAAATACAATAACACTTGTTATGCCCTTGCCTAAAGGAGTGTGTGCATAAGCTGCTTAATAGGATAGACACATCTCTATTTGCCTTGTGTAGCCTTGAGACTGAGCTTAATGACCCTAGCCTAGTTATTTTCATCGATAGATATATTGTGATTCATCTAGCTAGGGATGTGCATTTGGCCTTCGACAGAAGCATATGCATAGTTTTATTCTCGGCTGACCATTCCTTGATTTGTTTGTATTGTGGAGAGTTAGGAGATTAGGTGACGCATTAGGGAAATTGTAATCCTAGCTTGTCTCCCTATTACTGCAATTTCTCCCGCTTCCTTTAGTTGTAATCGCATAGTTTAAAATACCACCTCCAATCATTTGTTTAGATAAGATAGTATATAACTTACATTACTATTTGATTTGAATTTATGACTTCGTCCTCGTGGGTACGACACCCTACTTATCTTATATTACTTGTTGACCACGTATACTTGCGCGTTAATTGTCGTTACATAAATCCAACAACAAGTTTTTGGCGCCGTTGCCGGGGACTTAGTATTATTTGTTATCAATATTAAAGCTAAGTCATTACGATCTTAATTTAGAATAACTTTATATGTTTAATTTTCTTTTCAGGTGATCTCAACGGCGTATGCCACCTCGAAGGGGTCGGAATATAATACCTCTCGATCCCGAGGTTGATAGAACGTACAGACCCCTGCAGAGAGAAAAAGCTCGGGACATACATACTCCTGTTACAGTGGCTGAGGAACTTCAGAAATCTTTAAGGGAGCATGCTATGCCTCACATCACAGATTTGCAAGCGAGCATTATTAGGCCCGCAATCCAAGCAAACAATTTTGAGATCAAGCCGGGCACCATCCAAATGTGCTCCAATATTCAGTTTTGGGGATTACCAAATGATGACCCCAACGATCACTTGATGAACTTCTTGGAGATCTGCGATACGTTTAAGTGCAATGGAGTGTCTGACAATGCCATCAGACTCCGATTGTTTCCCTTCACTTTGAAGGACAAGGCCAAGAGCTGGCTACATTCACTTCCATCAGGCTCCATAACCACATGGGATGACTTGGCTCAAAAGTTAATGGCAAAGTTCTTCCCACCAGCTAAAACCGCCAGGCTCAGGCATGAAATTACCTCTTTTATTCAGTTTGAGTCAGAGTCTTTGTACGACTCATGGGGGCGATTCAAGGATCTTCTGAGAAAATGCCCCCACCATGGACTGCCAGAATGGCTTCCCATCCAGACATTCTATAATGGGTTATCCGGAGCTACTCGATCGAGTATTGATGCCGCTTCTGGAGGAGCGTTCAAGTCTAAGCATCACACAGCGGGGTATGAATTGGTGGAAACAATGGCGGCCAATAATTATCAATGGCCAAATGATAGGCAGGCCCCTAGAAGAGCAGCAGGAATATATGAGGTAGATCCAGTCACACAATTAGCGGCTCAGGTTGCAACGCTAACTAAAAGACTTGACACCATGGGAGTGCAAGCTGTGCAGAATGTTCAGAGTGTCTCATTATTGTGTGAATTGTGTCAAGGGAGCCACACAACTGAACAGTGTGCCATAAGCCCCGAGTCAGTTCAATTTGTTTCCAACTACGGGCGGCAGCAAAACGCAAGTCTTCCTAGTCATTATCATCCGGGCTTGAGGAATCATCCAAACTTTTCTTGGGGCAACACAAATAGCAATCAAGCACAACCTCCGACCACCAGGCCTAATTTCTCAAACCTCCCAGTTTTCAAGCTTAAAATCAGTACAACCAACAACCACAGAGTTCTCATAATCAGTTCCACCATCCACCACCTCAACAGGAAAGAAAACCTAGTTTGGAAGATCTCCTGTCACGATATATTGCCCAAAATCAGACAAGGAGCAGCAATCAAGAGGCTTCCATCCAGAACCTTGAAGTCCAAATGGGACAGTTGGCCTCTGCTTTGAATAGTCGACCGCAAGGAACATTGCCGAGTGACACTGATGTCAACCCGAAACGGGATGGGAAGGAACACTGCAAAGCAGTTACACTCCGGAGTGGGAAAACTATAAATGAAAAGGGTGGAGAGAGTCCTGTAGTGCAAGAAGAAGTGACTATAGAGGAACCTATTGTGGAGAAGAGTTATGATAAGTCTGGGGGTGATGTAAATGCTCAAGAAAGCCCTTCATCACCAACCCCTATAGTGAACACAGCTAGTCCTCCTATCCCACAGTTGCCATTCCCCCAGCGCATACAGAAACAAAAGCTTGATAAGCAATTTTCTAAGTTTTTAGAACTGTTCAAGAAGCTTCACATAAACATCCCGTTTGCAGAGGCGTTGGAGCAAATGCCGAGCTATGTTAAATTCATGAAAGACATATTGTCAAAGAAGAGGAAAATGGGAGATTATGAAACAGTGGCTTTGACTGAGGAATGCAGTGCTATTCTACAGAACAAGCTCCCGCCAAAACTGAAAGATCCTGGAAGTTTCACGATTCCATGTACTATCGGGGACCAATTCATTGGCAAGGCCTTATGTGATTTGGGGGCGAGTATAAATTTGATGCCTCTGTCAATATATAAAAAGCTTGGACTGAATGAAGCCAAACCCACAAGTGTTACTTTGCAATTGGCGGATAGATCTCTCACGTACCCGAAGGGGATAGTAGAGGATGTGCTTGTTAAGGTGGACAAGTTAATCTTCCCAGCGGACTTTATTGTCCTGGACTTTGAGGAAGACAGGGAGGTCCCGATAATACTGGGTAGACCATTCTTAGCAACGGGGAGAACCCTTATAGATGTGCAGAAAGGGGAGCTGACTATGAGAGTGCAGGATCAGGAAGTAACTTTCAATGTGTTTAGGGCAATGAAATATCCGAACACCCCTGAAGACTGCTTCCAGATTAAAGTGCTTGATGATGCAGTCAGGGAAGTATTCTCAGAAACATGCATGACAGACCCTTTAGAAGCTACACTAAGAGGTACCAGTACTAAGGAGGAGGCCACCCATGTTGAATATGCTAACTGGTTGGATGCACCCCAGCGATCTACACAGTTCCAAAGACAGTTTGAGTCGCTGAATGATCCAAAAGCATCTACTTCCAAGGCCCAACCATCTGTTGTAGAACCTCCTGTCCTCAAGTTAAAGCCCCTGCCCAAACATCTGAGGTATGCATACTTGGGGAATTCATCCGCTTTACCTGTTATAATATCTGCATCTTTAGATGAAGGCCAGGAAGAGAAGCTACTGCTAGTGCTCAAACAGTATAAAACGGCACTAGGATGGTCGATTTCAGACATTAAAGGGATCAGTCCATCCCTTTGTATGCACAAAATCCTACTGGAGGAAGGATCCAAGCCGACCATTGAACATCAAAGGCGGTTGAACCCAATAATGAAAGAGGTGGTTCGGAAGGAAATCATTAAGCTGCTAGATGCGGGCATTATCTACCCTATCTCGGATAGTCCTTGGGTCAGTCCCATTCAATGCGTGCCAAAAAAAGGGCGGTATGACAGTAGTAGCCAATGAGAATAACGAGTTGATTCCAACCAGAACGGTGACTGGATGGATGGACTACAGAAAGTTGAATAAGTCCACCTGTAAGGATCACTTCCCGCTGCCTTTTATTGATCAGATGCTCGATAGACTTGCTGGGCATGCCTTCTATTGTCTGCTAGATGGTTATTCTGGCTATAATTAAATTTCAATTGCTCCCGAAGATCAGGAGAAAATAACGTTCACATGTCCGTATGGGACCTTTGCCTTTCGAAAAATGTCCGTTGGGTTGTGTAACGCTCCTGCAACATTCCAACGTTGCATGATGTCCATCTTCTCTAACATGGTTGAAAAGACCCTCGAGGTTTTCATGGACGATTTTTCTGTATTCGGGAGTTCATTTGAAAACTGTCTGGTGAATTTGACTGCCGTTCTCCAAAGATGCGTTGAAACTAATCTTGTATTGAATTGGGAGAAGTGCCACTTCATGGTAAAAGAGGGCATTATTCTGGGCCACAGAGTATCAGATGGAGGTATTGAAGTAGACAAGGCTAAAATTGATGTCATCAATAGTCTACCACCGCCTACATCAGTGAAAGGGGTTAGGAGTTTTCTTGGGCATGCAGGTTTCTATAGGCAGTTTATCAAGGACTTCTCAAGGATAACAAAACCGCTATGTTCACTATTGGAAAAGGATATGCCTTTTCAGTTTGATGAAGCCTGCCTCAGAGCATTTGAACTTTTGAAGGAAAAACTCATTTCGACTCCTATCGTGGTAGCTCCTGATTGGACTTTCCCATTTGAGCTCATATATGACACCAGCGATTTTGCAATTGGGGCAGTGTTAGGACAGAGAAGGGACAAAGTGTTCCACACGATCTACTATGCCAGCAAAACATTAACTGATGCTCAGTTAAATTACACCACAACCGAGAAGGAACTGCTGGCAGTGGTTTATGCTTTCGACAAATTTCGTTCCTACCTCATTGGAACAAAAGTGACCGTGTACACAGATCATTCGGCCATCAAATATCTGATAGAGAAGAAAGATGCAAAGCCTAGGCTGATAAGGTGGGTCCTTCTTCTACAGGAGTTCAATATGGAGATCCGCGATAAAAAGGGGACAGAAAACCAGGTAGCAGATCACTTGTCGAGGTTGGAAAACCCTCCTCATTCGGGAGATGCAATCAAAGACATCAATGATTTCTTCCCGGATGAACAACTGTTTGGCGTCCAAAGTAAAGCCCCGTGGTATGCGGACTTTGCCAATTTCGTCGCTTGTCAAGTGCTTCCTCCCATCTTGAGCTATCAACAGAGGAAGAAATTACTAAATGATGCAAAACAATACTTTTGGGACGAGCCCTTTTTATGCAAACAGTGTTCAGATCAGATTTTGCAGAGATGTTTGCCAGAGGAGGAAATTGAAGGTGTGCTCCATCATTGCCATTCCTCTAATTATGGAGGACATTTTAGGGGCCAAAGAACTGCTGTTAAAATACTCCAATCTGGGTTTTACTGGCCTACCCTTGTTCAAAGATGCACACCTATATGTGTTGCACTGCGATAGATGCCAAAGGGTAGGAACCATTTCAAAAAGGCACGAATTGCCTCTGCATAATATCCTTGAAGTAGAGTTGTTTGATGTATGGGGTATTGACTTCATGGGGCCATTCCCGTCGTCCTACAAAAATCTCTATATTCTGGTCGCGGTTGATTATGTCTCCAAATGGGTAGAAGCAGTCGCCTTGCCTTCTAATGATGCTAAGGTGGTGCTTAATTTCTTAAGGAAAAATATTTTCACTCGCTTCGGCACTCCTCGGGCAATAATCAGTGATGAAGGGTCACATTTTTGCAACAAATATTTCGAAGCCCTTCTTGCTAAGTATGGGGTGACCCATAAAATAGCCACAGGTTATCATCCGCAGACAAGTGGCCAAGCAGAGATCTCTAACCGAGAGGTTAAGCGTATCTTGGAAAAGATTGTTAATCCTAATCGGAAGGACTGGTCAAAGAAGCTTGATGATGCCTTGTGGGCATACCGCACCGCTTATAAAACGCCTATCGGAATGTCCCCGTATAGGCTTGTTTACGGTAAGGCTTGTCATCTTCCTGTGGAGCTAGAGCACAACGCATATTGGGCTATCCAAAAGCTAAATTTTGATATGGATGCAGCGGGTGAACGAAGACTATTACAACTCAATGAATCAGACGAGTTTCGTCTGCACGCATATGAAAATGCTAAGTTGTATAAGGAAAAGACAAAGCGGTGGCATGACAAGAACATTGTCGAAAGGAACTTCGAACGAGGCCAGAAGGTGCTTCTTTTTAACTCCCGGCTGAAATTATTCCCGGGGAAGTTGAAGTCCCGATGGTCGGGGCTGTTCACAATTGCTAAAGTGTATCCTCATGGGGCTATTGAGGTCGAAGACCCTCATTCAGACAAAACCTTCAAAGTCAATGGACAACGTTTGAAACACTATTGGGGAGGCGAGGTTGACCGGCAACACACCTCCATCACCTTGGGAGACCCGGTGTAAGGCGGGGCGAAAGTCAAGCCGACGACTCTAAATCAAGCGCTTGATGGGGAGGCACTCAGTATCAAAAATTTCCTTATGGTTTTATTTAGTGTTATTTTCTTTAGTTATCATTAGTGCAATTGGTTTTCCTTAGAATTATTGTAGATGTTAAATTAGTATATTAGTATGTAGTTTAATGGTTAGTATGATTGCTATGTCTAGTAGTTAAATTCTGCAGTGATTTAGGTTTTGGGTGTTTGCTGCAGGAATGCAGGGAAAAAAAAGCAAAGTACTCGCGCCGCAGCGCCAAGTGTTAGCCTAATTTTCACGCCGCAGCGCCATGCTCTTTTTTTCCAAATTCTCTGTCACGCCGCAGCGCCAGTCCCTTCACAAAATCTCACGCCGCGGCGCCGGCATATGCTGGAAGCTACTGGAGAGTTGCGCTGCAGCGTTGAGGCCTTCGTAATTATTCACGCCGCAGCGCCAAAATGTCGCGCCGCAGCACCGAAAATGGCGCCGCAGCGCCAAGTTGAACCAATCTCACGCCGCAGCGCCATGCACCACGCCGCAGCGCCAGTGCCATGTTTTTGAGTTTAAGCAAGGCGTTTGGTTTCAGTTTACAACAGTTTTTGTTTCTCCCCTCTTTTCTCTCGCACACATCTCTATTTCTTCCAACGAGTGCGGTAATTGAAGCGACACCCTTTTGGTTTCTCACCGTTTGGGGCCATCAACAGTCTGCAGTTACTTCTCCTTCATCCTATTTATAAGCAATATGCGGTAAAGGATTTCTTCAGAGCAACCATTGGATTTTCATTTGTTAATTTTCTTTTTGTTGTCCTTGGGGTTTGTTGGCTATGGGTTCAAAGCGTCCTCGCACTAGTATAGGTCCTCCTCCGTCTTCCAGAACCCCTCCTCCCCTTTGGGATGCTATAAAATTCCCAAGTGAGGAAGCCTGGAAGCGATATGCCCAAAATTTTTCAAAGAGGAGTTTGGTGCCTGAGAGAGGGCTAAGGCCAGATGACAAGACGGACGACCATATGAATTCCATGATTGTGACCGTGAAATGGATTCACTTCACCAAGCAGCCCGAATCTGCAGTTATTTCGGTGGTAAAGGAATTCTACGCAAATGCTAATGCTGAGGGTCCTGCTTCGGTACCAGTTCAGGTTAAGTTGATAAAATTTGACAGTCGTACCATTAATGCTGTGTATGGGACTCCAAACTACGATGGTAAGGATTATCTAGAGTCTGGGATGCGGAGTTACAATACAGATGAGATTATAACCAAGCTCTGTAAGCCTGGTACCGTGTGGAAAACCAATGAATTCCACGGTGAAAAGACTTCTTTCCCCCATCAAGCCTTAAGTCGTTATGGTAAGGTGTGGTACTCCTTTATTTGTGCTAATATCATGCCAACACGCCACCTGAGTGATGTAACAAGAGAGAGGGCAGTATTGCTGTATGCAATTGTTATGGGGCTGAAGGTTGATGTGGGGGTTCTTATCCAGGATTCAATTAAAAAGGCCATTAGAAGCAACGTCAATTCCGGACTCCCTCACCCGTCATTGATCACACGCCTATGCAAAAGGACGGGTGTGGTATGGGAGAAAGACGACATCACTCAGCCGCCTATGGCTGTCATTGATCATCACGTTATAGCCCGTTATGGAGTATGGGATGGGGGACCTCCGTCGCACCCAATGGGTCAGGGATATTTACCAGGGCCTCTGCCGCCTCCCTCATCGGAGGCTAGTACCTCCGCTCAAGTGCCTGAGCCCCCATCTTCTGAGGCTATGCCACCTGGGGCCTTGGCAGAGATTTTAAGCAGCCTTAATTTTCTCCATTGCAAGGTTAATATAGTGGCTCAATGGCAGAGCCAATTCAATCACTATCATGCGGAGTTCACAAATACAGTCTCCAGTATCTATTATGCTCAGGGCGGAGACGACGCAGAGTCCATGCCCTTTCATTTTCCAGAGCCTCCAATTTTTGCGCCTTATCCTCCACCATTTCCAGCCAGAGCAGAGGATCGCGAGGAGGAGCTAGCGCAGGCTGATGATGAGGCTGATGATGATGGCGGAGGTGATGGTGCTCCAGAGGGTGAAGGCCAGTGAGGTCATTGGCAAATTTCAAGCTTGGGGGAGATTTCCTTTTTAAGTATTTTTATATATGAATTGCTGTCATGTTTCTGTTGGGCGGTATAGCCCCAGACTATCATTTGTGGATGTTTTCGGTTTATTTTGGGATGCATGTTATGATGCATTGGTACGTTGGTTTTATTAAGTATATAAACGTATGTTTTGGTTTATAATATTTAAATGCTTGTGCTTTATTTTGGTTGTTATGCTTTTAGCCATATTTTGGGGTTTGTGCAGATAATTGGTTTACTTGATGCCATGTGTTATGGCTTCTCCTTATTTGGGCAGGGTGTTATTTTTTTTGTTGCTTCATACCTAATTTATTTTAACCCCCCCTTTTCACCCCGTTCTGTAACTGTAAATATGCTGGGTGAGGGTATTTTAGCTGTTAATTTTTGATCGTGGCTAATGACAAGCGCCTAGTAGTTATGGCTGTCTCTTAGAGTCGTGTCAAGCATGTATGTGTTAGGGGTTGTGAATCGATAAGTCGAGACTGTTTTTGATCCGTCCTTAGCAAGCACCGATCAACTGTTTTAGCTAATTATTTTTCAATTTTATTTCGCGCGTTGATTGCTTTGAGAGTATGTTCATTCTTATAATCTTTCATTTCTGCAAGGTAATAAAGGGCTTGGGTGCTTTTACAGTTTTGGATCTTGGACTCTGGCATGTTGTAGAATAAAATAAATAAAAATAGAATTAATTGAAAAGGAGATTGAATATCGAAAGCCTTGCGGTGGGTCGATATGGAGCGTAAAACGCACTCGCCCATAAACGCAGGACCGATGTTGAGATGGAGCATAAAATGCACTCGTCAAATAATCTTCAGATTTCATAAAGTCTAATTTGGCTTATGTTGATTACGTGGCCTTTGGTGCTCGAGTGATTAGATTCATAGGGGTGTTCCACGCCTAGTGCCCTAAAGCCGTCTGGTTTGGGAGTCACTGATCAAAAGCTCATTTATGGGTAGCTCTGTTTAGCCTAAGGTAATTAAGGACTGTCCGAGTCAGATTTTACTGTCTTCATGCTAGAGACTTTTGATCTTTTCCTGTGCTTGCATCTTAGTCTTAATGCTTGTTGATTGTTTAAGTTGCGTGGTGTGCATATTGGTTTTAGCTTTCGACTGTGCGAGTTTTTTTTGAGCTATGTTTAGTTTGGATGGTTGGTTTTCGCTCACATAGAATGGATCAAGTACAGTCTCATGCTTGCAAATTCGATTTTAAGCCCCCTTTCATGTCAGTGTTTGTCCTATTCTCAGAGAGGCTTTATAAGTACGCTTTGAAGCCGTGGTATTATTCTATAGTAGTAGTTCCCATACGCGTCTTCCTGTAATGTAGGTGTGGGTGTTAGATAGTTTGCTTGAGGGCAAGCAAAAGCTTAAGTTTGGGGCTATCTGATGTGTGGTATTTATATCGCATATCAGATTCTCTAAAGCTTAAGACGTTGCTTGTTTTTTGTATTATTTGTTGTGCTTTTGTATATATTCTGTTGTTGTTATGCTCTTCCTGTTTGATGCAGGGCTGTTTAGGTCATTTTCAGCTTGCAGGGGAAAAAATTGTCATTTTCTACACTCTGGCGCCGCAGCGCCAGAGCCCAGTCTTAAGCCCGCGCCGCAGCGCCAACTCCTGGTTCATGCTGATGTCATCTGGCGCTGCAGCGTCCCGGTCCTTCTTATTCTCTCGCTGCAGCGTGAGTGGCGCCGTAGCGCCACCAAGCAGTTATAGGCTCCGCGCCGCAGCGTCACCTCCGGTGCCTAGCCAGTGGTTAGCGTTTAATGACCTAAAAATAAAGGAGGGAAGAAGGAGAATATAGCAGAAGAGGACGACGGCTAGGATAAGACCATAGACAGTGATAACAGAGAATTTTTTTGGAGATTCTAGACTAGAAAGAAGCTGTGTTTTAGGGGAGAATAGTTATTGCTTCATACACAGCTCAGGAGTTACACGGAGAAGAGAAGACTTGGAGACAGAAAACCTTACAACAGGAGTTTTCTTATTCTAAATCTCTCAGTTATTTGTGTATTACTGAGCAATGTTGAATGTGATAGAAATGTGTATTAGCACCATGGTTATGAACTAATTCCTTTTTAGGATTGCTATGTAACCTAGTGTTTAGCCTAATTAACTTTCTCTCCTATTTATATTAATGAATCATTTTGGGAATGGGTTGTTGTATTTCTTGCTTATTGACTAAATGCTTGACAGAGTTTTTGGCAGTGATATTAATGGATATTGAATATTGGACATTAATATCTGGCTTTTAAAATACAATAACACTTGTTATGCCCTTGCCTAAAGGAGTGTGTGCATAAGCTGCTTAATAGGATAGACATATCTCTATTTGCCTTGTGTAGCCTTGAGACTGAGCTTAATGACCCTAGCCTAGTTATTTTCATCGATAGATATATTGTGATTCATCTAGCTAGGGATGTGCATTTGGCCTTCGACAGAAGCATATGCATAGTTCTATTCTCGGCTGACCATTCCTTGATTTGTTTGTATTGTGGAGAGTTAGGAGATTAGGCGACGCATTAGGGAAATTGTAATCCTAGCTTGTCTCCCTATTACTGCAATTTCTCCCGCTTCCTTTAGTTGTAATCGCATAGTTTAAAATACCACCTCCAATCATTTGTTTAGATAAGATAATATATAACTTACATTAGTATTTGATTTGCATTTAAGACTTCGTCCTCGTGGGTACGACACCCTACTTATCTTATATTACTTGTTGACCGCGTATACTTTCGCGTTAATTGTCGTTACATAAATCCAACAACATGCATCTGTGGCTCAATGCATCATGCTAGCATCCATGAATAACAGGCTTCAGCGTCAGCATGAAAATATGGATGCTCCTACTATGTTACTTCACCTGAAAGAGTTGTATGGTGAACAAAGTAGGACTGCTAGTTATGAGATATCTAAGGAGCTCTTCCGATCTCGGATGTCCGAGGGCACAACCATTGAGACTCATATCCTAAGGGTGATCAATCTGATTGAATATCTTGGATAGCTTGGGTTCGGCATGGATGGGGAGTTGAGTCAAGACTTGGTCTTGCAGTCACTCCTTGAGACCTTCTCGCAGTTCGTTGTTAATTTCCACATTAATAGGTTAGATGTCAGCTTGCCTAAATTATTTAACATGTTGAAAATTTCAGAAGGTCACTTCCCATCCAAGAAGAACAATATCTTAATGGTGGATTCTTCCAAGAAAAGGAAGAGGCCCAAGGTGTCTTCTGAAAATAAGAAATCTATGAAGGCTAAGGGCAAGGTGAACATGAAGGAACAAAAGAAACCTATCCAGCTAGCAAAGGAATATGCTTCCAATCAAGGTTTATTCATAATTGAAATTAATTTTTCAAAAAGTCAAAATTCTACTTGGGTATTGGATACCGGCTGTGGTTCTCACGTTTGTAATATTGTGCAGGGACTGGTCAAAAGTAGAAAGCTGAACAAGGATAAGGTTGTCCCACGAGTGGGAAATATAGCAAAGGTTGCTGCAATAGCTGTTGGCACTTATTGTTTAGCATTGCCTACGGGCAAGTCTATTTATTTAAATAATTATTATTTTTTTCGAATATCATTAGAAACATCATTTCAATTTCTGTATTAGATATGGATGGATTGGACATTATAATAAAAAATAACAGTTATTTTATTTATAATAACAATGTTTTATATGGTGTTGGTAATTTGCGAAATGGACTTTATATACTTGACTTGCATGAAAATAAATTTCAAATAGAACAAACTAAGAAAAGAAAAAATAGATGATGTTAATTATACCTAAATGTGGCATTGTAGACTCAGTCATATCAATAAAACAAGATTATCCAAGTTTCATAAGGATGGGCTCTTAGAGCTATCTAATTATGAATCATATCCAACTTGTGAATCTTGTCTCATGGATAAAATGACTAAATCTCCTTTTAGTGGAAAAGGAGAAAGATTTACAGAGTTGTTAGCGTTGGTTCACACAGACGTCTATGACAACGAATGTACGGGGAGGGTATTCTTATTTTATAATTTTCACTGATAATCACTCAAGATTTGAAAATGTGTATTTAATGAAATACAAATATGAATCATTTGAAAAGTTCAAGGACTTCAAAAGTGAAGTAGAGAAACAAACAGGTAAGAGTATTAAGATTCTTTGATCAGATCGAGGCGTCGAATACTTAAGCGGTGAGTTTCTCAATTGTCTCAAAGATAATGGTATAATCTCACAATGGACTCCTTCAGGTACACCAAAGTTAAATGGAGTATATTAAAAGAGAAATCGAACATTGTTGGACATAGTTCGTTCCATGATGAGTTATACCAATCTTCTAATTTTATTTTGGGGTCATGTCCTAGAAACGGCTACATATCTACTAAATAAGGTCCCCTTGAAGTCCGTCCCCAAGACTCTATATGAGATGTGGACAGGGAGGAAACCTTGGTCTTAAGCATGTTAAGATTTGGGGATGTCCAGCTTATGTGAAAAGGTTTCAAAATGATGCTTGGGACAAAATATGATAAGTGCACGTTTATGGGATATCCTAAAGAAAGTTTGGGATACTATTTCTACAATCCTACTAAGCAAAAGGTGTTTGTTGCGAAACACGCTACCTTCTTTGGAAAACGAGTTTATCCATGAAGGGGCTAGTGGGAGGAAAATAGATCTTAAAGAAATTCAAGAACCACAAATCGCTACGGATAAATTGGATGAACCTATCCAAGTAGAAACACCTACTGTATAACACCCTATTTATAAATTTGGAAGAGTACCGAAGATACCTAAAAGGTATGGATTCGTTATAGAGGATGACGATGAGGTACACGTCATGAATGATGATGATCCATTGAATTACGAACAGGCTATGAGTAATAAAGACTCAAAGAAATGGTAGATGACCATAAAATCTAAAATGGATCTTTGAAGTAATGCTCAAGACCATTTGAATTTTAGTTGCAATTGTAGCTTATTATTACTAAATTTGGCAAATGGACGTGGAGACGCCCTTCCTCAAATATATATTATTAGAGGAGAATGTATGTATGATATAGCCAGATGAATTTGTTTCAATGGTTGAAGCAAATCATGTATATGAGCTACAGCAATCCATTTATGGATTGTAGCAAGCTTCTCAAAGATGGAACATTCATTTTGATGAGACAATCAAAAGAGTTTGATTTTATCAAAAATGAGAATGAACCTTGTGTGTACAAAAGGGTTAGTGGGAGCGCTGTCTTATTCTTTGTATTATATGTTGATGATATATTACTAATAGAAAATAACATTTCTATGCTACAATCGATCAAAATAAAGTTGTCTAAGCATTCCACCATGAATGATTTGGGTAGAACATCCTATATTGGGGATATAAATATATATAGATAGATTTAAAAGGATGTTCGGCATAACCTAAGGAATGTATATTCATTAGATGCTAAAGGCGTTTAGCATGGAAAATTCTAAAAGGTGTCGCATGATGATGAGTCATGGAGTGTATCTTTTTATAATTATCCTCAATAAAAGAGAGATCGCATGAATTACTATCATATATGCAATGAAATATATGAGACTTGATGTTGATCAGTCATATTCTGGAAAAAATCTTAGTAAGACAGTGATAAACATCTTAAAGTACTTAACTGACACTAAAGATGTCATCATGAACCATGATAAGTCTGAATTAAACTAGAGGACTAAACAGACTTAATTTTTTAGACTGACCAAGACGACAACAAATCCTCTTTAGGGTAAGTCGTTACCTTGAAAGGTGGTGCAGTGAATTGGAAAGATTCCAAACAACAAAAGGTTGTTGGTTTAGTGACAAAGACAAAGTATATAACTGTAAGTGAAGCTGCAAGTTGATGTTTTGAATGAAAAGTTCATTATAGAACAAGGAATAGTTCCTAAGTCTCATCTTGAATCCAAACATGTGTTGCGACACTTTGATTAAAGAAATTATTGAAAGAGGAGACGTTACCTTGGAGCGTGTAGACTCTCAAGACAACATTGCAAATCCATTTACTAAAGCTTTAATACAACAGTAGTTTGATCGTCACTTAGAGAAGATGGTATGAGATACCATAACGATTGGCTTTAGTGTAAGTGGGAGATTGAAAGTAGTATACATACAAATCAATCATGTATGATGATAAAGCATATACTTTGGAGACGATCTTATTTATTTATTAATAAAAGTATTAACTTATTAAAGGCATCTAATTATCTACATGATGCTGTTTTTATAATATGTAAATAACCCATAGTTTTAAGCAATGCTTTTAGAATCATGATGATGATCATGCTAATGAGATCGAAATTCTTAGAAAGCTTAAAACTAAAATAGATCCCAATCGTGGGATTACTAAAAAGGGGATTACTAAATCAGGATAGATTGGTACATATGTTGCTTGCTCATTGGATGAGGATGATTGATCTCATGATCATTTGTGTGGAGACACTAAAGCAAGTATGTAGATGCTTATTGGAGAATAAGTTCACTGAACGTGACTTGCTATGGAATACCTAATGAAGTTTTACTTGACTGTCAATAGGAATTCCTAATGTGATAGTAGTACAAGTGATCCTTGGACTTGAGATCATCATAGTATCTTTTGTGTAATGAATTATACTTTGACTTATTCCTTAAAACCCTTAGGCCATGCTTGTTTACAAGAATTATAATCTCGAGATTATAATCCATGGGATTATAATCCGGGACTATTAATCCTAGGATTAAATAATCACAGTCACCTGTTTGTTTTTTATGGGATTATTCATGGGATAACTTAAAATAATCTCATGTTATGTTTGTTTTTTCCAAGATTAATTAAAGGATTGGATTAAAAAAATATTATTTGGACTATTATACCCTTACAAATAATAACATATTTTAAACTATAATATAAACTTATTTATACATTAAAAAATAATGAAAAATTAATTAAATTTTTTTAAATAAGTGATTATATTATTCAGTAAATATTATTTGTTTTGAGAGGGGGGTGGGGGTGGGGTGGGGTGGGAGTCTATACATAATCAGTATATATTATTTTTTTGAGGGGGAGGGGGGTGGGGGTGGGGGTAGAGGGTGGTGCGGGGTGGGACGGGGCGGAGTTGGAGTGTATACATAATTAGTAAATATTATTTTTTTAATTTTTGTGGGGTGGGGGTGGGCGGGGTGGGGTGGGGTTATACATGATCAGTAAATATTATTTTTTTTGTGGGGGGAGGGGGTGGGGGTGGGGCGGGCTAGAATGGGGATGTATATATAATCAATAAATATTATTTTTTTAATTTTTGTGGGGTGGGGTGGGGTGGCGTGGGTTGGGGGTGTATACATAATATGCAAATATTATTATTTTTGAGTGGGGGTGGGGGTGGGGTGGGTGGGGTGGGGTGGGTGGGGTGGGGTGTGGTGGGGTTTGCGGGGTGTATATATAATCAGTAAATATTATTTTTTTAAGGGGTGGGGGCGAGGGGTGCGCGGGGTGAGGGTGTTTACATAATCAATAAATATTATTTTTTGAGGGTGGGTGAGGCGGGTGGTGGGTGGTGTGTGGGGTGGGGGTGCATACATAATAAATAAATATTATTTTTTTGGGGGTGGAGGATGGGAGCGGGTGGGGTTTGGGCGGGGTTTAAATTTCTGGTTCTATTGTCAGTGTAAGATTTAAATTACACATATCAAATAATTAAATTATGTGTATTAGATTGCTGGTACATAATCTTTGTACCAGTAAGTTTTAAGTTGTCAGTTATTAATAATGGAGATTGCAGGATATGATGGTCATTTTAGAAAAAGATTGAGGTTAATTTTGTCTAGCAATTTTTAATCCCAAATGGTAAGGGTTATAATACCAGGTAGAACATAGTATTAAATATTCCCTCATCTTAAGCTATTATATAATCCCTGGACTAATAGTCCCAAGCTCAAATTTAAAAACAAACAAGACACTTGGGATTAATAGTCATATCCCAAGTGTAATCCTTGCAAACAAACATAGCCTTAGGGTATATCAAATGGTATGATTAGGTATATTGAGTTACATATGGAGATAATGAATGATCAATAAAGAATCTATCATTTTTAATAAAAGAAGAGATATGTCCTATGTGATTCGTTAAATGACAACCCAGTAGTCCTTGACCAAGGCAGAATGAAATTAGAAAGGAGTCTCTAATTTGCATTATTTGGAGTTGTGCATTTTCTAATCGAAATACATATAATTAAATAAAATAAAACTTGACAATAATTCCATATCTTATATTTAATTGGGACATTGTATGGTGGAAGTATTGAATTGTACGGTAACTATTTACTCACAGGTTCTTTTATGATTGATGTTGAATTCTATATTATCTGAAAAGTCGTTGATCGCTAGGGAGGCTTATTCCTATTGTAGAATAAATATTATTTATTTAAATTGATTATTAGTTTAATTTATTTATTTAAATAAGATTAGAATTGTTCTAACTGATTTATTCACAACCGGTTTAATATGGGGAACCTAAAGGGTCACACCATAAAAGAAAGAATAATTATTTAAGAAGGTAATGACATAATCATAATAATATATTAAGTATAATTAATTTAATCTATGGTGATAGAATAAATTAAATAGCTTAATATTTATTATTTAATATTTTGGAAATATTAAATATTAATTAATAAGAGTAGTCTTATTAATATTATTACAATTATTATTATTTTAATTTCTAAAGGAGTTTCAGAATTAATTTAATATTAGTACTCTCATTTATTCCTAATAAGATTAGGAGGCAAATTAATTAAATCCAAATATGTTGGGAAGCTTAATTAATTAAAGGAGTTTAATTAATTAAATGAAAACCTATGTCTAATAGGATTAGAAGGGTTAACCAATATCTATATAAGAGGAGTCTTATGTTAGATGTCAATTGATGCAATTCCAATTGTTGGAGAGTACTCATTTTCTATAGAGGATAAAAAACTAAGGTTTAGCCAACCACCCTCCTTGAATAATTTCTTTTCCTTGATAGATCACCTATAGAGGCCAAGCACTTGGGTGGCTAACGTTAATCAAAGAAAGGAATCTAACCCAAAAATTCAAGGAGATCACGAAGAACAATGAGTTGAACTCGTACCTGTGGAAGCTTTGTTCTACAAGGGTATGATTCCATAACTTCTTGTTTATCGTTTTAAATTAATAATATGCATAACGGTTGATTCAGGTAATGGTTTTGTAAAAAATTTAAAACTCTGATATACCATGCTTCCGCTAATTTTTTGCAATTTAATTGCGCCATAATTTCTTACAAACCCAACAAAGGGCGGCAGCCATCTTCCATGGTCAATTATATCAGCTAAGGATTGCTCGGTCCTATAACAAGAATGTCAGGTTTAGGCGATTCAAAGAAAATAACTTGGTGCTGAAAAAGAGCCTTGCCAATCAAGATGAAGCTAGAGGAAAATTCACCCCAAACTGGAAAGGCCCTCTCATCGTCAAGGAAGTGTTGACAAGAGGAGCCCTCAGATTGTAAGAAATAGATGGGGAGGACTTTCCCCAGCTTATCAATTCAGACACCATGAAAAAGTACTATATATGAGTTATAATACCCAAGAATTTCCTAATATTATTAAATAAATATATTAATGAAAATGAGAATTTATTTAATGATTTTGTGTTATGAGATGAATTAATTTAATTATATAAAATTGAGAAATTTATGGAGTTTGCGATAAACTCGTTGGGAGCCTTGTGTGGCACAGTGATGAGAATTATTAATGATTATATTAATTAACGAATGAATTATTAAGTAAACAATTAATCTATATTAATTGTTAATTGCTATTGTAGAATATTAATTAATGGTTATGGAATATTAACTTTGATTAATTAATAATACATGATTATTATTATTGCAAGAAATATAATAATAATAAACCACTTGGTTATAAATATGCTAGGAATTATATTTGTTAATGTGATAATTAATCCTATGATTATTAATTAAGTGTTATTAATAATTATGAGGAATGGATTAATTAATATCATCGTTAATTAATCAATGAGATAAATAATTTATTTATTTGATATTATGAATAATAAAATAAATAAGTAAGTTATTAACATAATTAGATTATATTAATTGATATATGCAAATGAGCAATACTTGAATATATAAAGTATATGGAATACAATTATATTATATAGTGTAGAGAGGCACTTAAGTGTGACCATGCATGTATATATAAACTATAGTGCAATGTGATTATACTACACATAGAAACCATATATTATATGAAGCATAATGTGATTATATTATGTACATAAACTATATAGTAAAGTCATTAAACTATGTGAGTTACATGATTAATACCTATGTGACAATAAATATGTGGGTATACATTGCATAATATATCATGAACATATTGTAAACTATTAATTTTAATAAAGGAGACCGTGTAATGAGATAACATCTGATTAAATTATACCAGTGAGATAAATGTACATGGACTATATATGTACAAATTACATTTGCTACATTGCAATGTTACCTATTCATTGAGTTATATTGGGACATTTCATGATGACTTAAAGTACATATAATATAAGTATATGATATGTGTATTGTAATACAAGTGTAACATGTAGTTCATTTGCAAATGCTGAGATTTCTATTCCTTGTCCCAATATAACAGTCACTCTCCTTCTCCTTCACGTGTATGGCAAAAAGGCTAGTCTATTTCTCATTTTCAGCAAACTCTTAGCTTCATAGCAATCATGCAATAGAGAGTTGTTTTGATGATGAGCTTCAACAACCATTTACCAACTCTCTCTTAACCACCATGTAATCTAACATTCTCGTTGGTTTAAATTGAAGAACAATAACATTGTCTGGTTATGAATGTTCTATAAATTGAGCTCTTCTCCTCCATTCTTCTTTGCTGAGATTTTGCTAAATGTTGAGAGGGAAAGCATATACATATATATATATATATATATCAGTATAGTAGCATTGTGAGTGGATTAGCAACAAACTCTATTTGAATCCTAGCATAGGTATAATCCACCTTCCATTGTTCTTCTTTCATGTTCTTCAGTTGTATTCTCTGGAAATTCTTGAATTTCTTGATTCCAGTTGGAAATTCTGGTTTTGTGATTTGAGGATGATAATTAGTTTCTAAAAGGACTTATATACATGTTAGAATTACTATATAAGCTTCCTTGTTCTTCAAATTTATTTTGTGTTTCTGTTTCTGAAATTTCTATGAAAACTTCAATTCTTGAAATTAAGTTGGAATTCATGAATTGGTGATTCAATAATGTTAAATGATTGTTATATAAGCTAATATAAGTGATCATGAGGTAATATAGTGGGATTGATAGTAATTTCGTAGTAATTTTCTGTGTTTGGGTTTTGAAACTGCCGTTTTCTTGAAATGTCTGCCGCTGGCTGGGAGCCGGTGCAGCTGCGCCAATTTTACACTGCGCAGCTGCGCCAGCAGCCTGTAGCAGTTCCCTGCCTCCTATTTGATTTCTGTTGTGTATAAATTATGTGGTTTGGTTTAAACAAACATACTAACTTGTGTAACATATATATATAAATATAATGAGGCAATGTAAGCGTGATTTAGTATATTAGCATACATGGTTAACAAAAAGCGTTTGCTGTCCGAAGTGAACTTAGAAGCTTTAAGAATGGACTTTGATATATAAGTGACATAGTTAGGTTCTGACTTTTGAGGCACATTAGTATGTCCTAGAAACACATGAGATGCATGTTAACTCGCGTATATAAGCTCCGTAACGAAATGTAATCATGTGAACCTCGCTAAGTGAACTTAAAATTTTAAAAGGAACATAGAGATTATGAAAAGGGAATTTAGACGTGCTATAATTATATTCGGACTTTGAACATGTTATTATGGTTTAGAAATGCATGAAGGACATGATGACTTGTGTATACATGTTTAATAATGTAACATGGACACGCTATGCCTTATTAGTAAACCTTACTAGTAAAAGTGTAAGTTTGAAACGTAAACCTTGAACATGTTTTCAAAAAGATAGTTACATCACGCGAGTATCTAGATTCTAAAGGATTAAGATGGCATGTTCGGGTTTGATACGCCTCTAAAAATGATTCGTATGTGGTAGACATAATGATAACATGAGTTTAAAGCATGCTCCTAAGTACTAAACAATACTAGTTATGAATAAATAATGTGAACACTATAAGCATGTGTATTAATAGATTATGTGCCATCTATGTAAACATATAGCCGAGTTATAAAGCATGATAACCACATGGTTTTTCTATCCCTTAATACCATGTAAAATATAAGTTAAAATTTGTGACAATGAACTCAAGAATGATTATATGCTACGATGTTACTTGAACCCGATTTTGACGGTTAACTTATGGGAATGCCATAACTTGCTAAAATGAAATATATTTAGTATTGATTGTGGTCTTATGTGATATTAATAATATACAAGTATGTTTGCTAATTATGGTAGTCTCATATGATAGTAATGATGTATGAATATGATCAACTTGAGAAAATAGGAAGTTAAGGATAAAAATTAGATACTAAATAACTGTGTAGCTAGGTTAAAACTTAGCTTGTGTTTTGATCGTATATTCGAAGATAAAATGTGAAGTTAAATTATATGACTAATGAATATCATATATCTACGTAACTATATTACGATAGGAATTCGAAAGTGTTGATTTACTTTTCGTGGATAAAGTACGCTAAAGGCAGGTTCTCTAACTTACACTCCTTTAAAGTGCAAGTTTCCTTACTTACACTCATTTATAGTACAAGTATCTAAACCTTATCTCTTTGGATGCAAGTTGCCTAACTTACACTCTTTTACGGTGCAAGTATTCTATCCTTGTTTATTGCGAACTAGTTTCTTTACTTAATCATTTGAATTTAATTAGCATACTTGAACTCTTATTTCATTAAAGCTATTATTCATGTTGAACTTGGTATTGTTCTTGAATATTGTTAAAGTGTCTATGCCATTTGATTAGGCTAGACTTATATTATTGAAAAGCGACCCAAACTAATTGATTGGTGCGGGATCTTGTATTTGACTGAGAAGAACAAAATATAACTGTCGGAGAACCGACGCGCGCACATTAGTATGATTGAGTGTTATGCATAACATAGGGTACTTTAGGCTGATCACCTGTTGTACTTATTTTTGTTGGATTTTCAGTTTATTACTGTTAATTCCTGTGGAAGTTCATAGTCCTTAGTGACTGCTCAGTATTCAGTTATTCAGAAATCTTGAATTGATTTATTATTGAATCACATTGATATTATTCTGTCCTTAGCGACTGTTATTGAAAACTGTTGATATTCTTGTTATCCTTGAACTATCAAACCTTGCTATACCCTTTCGAGAATTGAGAATTATATTGCAAACCCTTATTGTATATTACTTGCTGAGCAATTTGTGCTCATTCTTGCTTTCCATAAAAATATTTCAGTTAAGGCAGAGCTGTGCGGACTCTCGAGTACCGACAAGGGCAATGGAAAGGCTACTAAGTAGCTTTGTTTATGTAGGACTTTATGATTGTAATAAAGAACTTATGATATTATGTACTAGTTAAGGTTATTATTGCTTAAGATATGTCTAAGCTATGTAATCACTGTTTAAGTTACGAGACCTTGGGACATGAATAAATTATATTATTTAAATATAATCAATTCGGTATTAGTTGTGTATTATTTTCTCTGTGCGATGCGATATTTAGTCGTATTATTATTGTGATGTATTACCATGAGCACGTGACGAACCGAATTCGAGAGACCCCGTGACGGTCCTGGAATTTGGGGGCGTCACAGGTTGGTATCAGAGTTGTAGTTATAAACCTTAGGAACGAGTGTACTTAGACTATAACTTAGGCGAACTTAGAAGTTAGGAAGGAGATAAAACTCATGTAGATTTTTCCTTGAGAGACCTAGTCTATTATGAAATGTACCTTCATTTTATACAATAAATTTATGTTTTATTTAACATTCTAATGGAGTTGTTGTTTCTTGTCTTGTGTTTGTGATTGTAGATGGCAGATATGGGAGTACCCGCTAGAGTGGCTGAGGACGAGCCCAGGGATATCCATGTAGTATACGAGGCACCCGTGGATGCTGTGCCAGTACAGGTAGTAGCACCATCTGAGTCTGATGACGAGGATGAGATAGAGGTAGAGCTTGATCCAGAGGAGGAGCCTATGGAGGACAAGCCAGTAGAGGACTCTGATGAGGCTACTGTAGAGGAGCAGATGCTAGGCGAGTATGAGGAGCGGATTCCGGAGTTAGACTGCAGAGTCCAGAAGCTGGAGGCCGAGGCTGAGGAGAGAGAGTCTGAGTTTTAGAAGCTGAGGGACGAGGACCACCAGAGGAAGTTAGAAATATAGGAGGTAGAGGTAGAGATCGCCTACCGCAGGGTGGCAGGGATCCAGATGGGAACCTTATTCCACAGGTCGGTGGCGAGGAATGTGGATCTGGCAGGAAAGCTGGAAGAGGTTGAACAGCGGGAACTAAACGAGAAGACTGAGAAGGAAGCACTCCGCACTCAGTTGGAATTAGAAGTGATGAATAGGATACACTTCGAGGAGAAGTGGGAGGCTGCCCATGAGAGAGCTGACGACCTGGAGGATGAGGTCAGCTGTAAGAAGAGAAAAACGAACAAGATAGGGTACGTGTTCCGTTCAGCATTCGAGAGGGTGCTTGATGGTGTGTACCACTACCCGGCAGAACAGGGACAGACTCTACATACCTTGAGTTGAGAGCTGGTTACGTATATAGCGCAGATGGAGTACAAGAGCGCAGTGGAGCGCGGGATGATGTGATGAAATTTCCTTAGATAGTCTAGTGGTAGTATTAGTGTGTCCTTTATGTGTTGTATATACTATGTTGTAATCCCTATCTTTTGTGTAAGATGTGGGATAATGATGTAAACCCCGAGTTAGCTTTTGTTAGAGGCGTAGTATGGTAGTAGGTTGGTATATTCCCCGTCTTTTGTGATATTAGGGGATACATGTGATAACATTTATAGAAATATGCTAGGGAAATCATGTAATGAAACGATTTGGCATATGAATATAAATGAAGCTTATTTCAAAAATGTGTTATAAATTTATTCTTTTAGTATTAAAAGAAATACTTAAGTAATATACTTGAATAATAATAAAATGAAAATTTATGATGCAGATAATGCCGCCTAGCCGTAAATTGACTGCGTATAAGGAAACAGTTAATAGCGAGAGAGAGCATGTAGTTCTCATCCAGAAACTAGTTAATCTACTAGGAGAGGCCCTTAGGGGAAGGAACGACGGGCCCATTCACCCCTACCCCCAAGCCGTCCCATTTTTGGTTCCATTTGTTACATTTATGACAAATGGCGAAGCAAACCACTGGTGGGAAACCTTAAGTTGGTATGACAAAAAGAAGGAAGGTAAGGACACTGGAGGAAGTGAAGCTTTGAGCTTGTACAACAAAGAGAAGAAAAGAAAGAATGCTGGAGGAGAGAATCGTACTGGAGGAAGCAGCAGTGGAGGAAGTAATTTGGGAAAGAGAAAGTGGGAGAATAACAACAGCAGAAACAATAATCAAGGTGGGAGTCACCAGGGAAATTTTAAGAAAAGGAGTGGAGCTTGTAATAAGTGTGGGAAAAGTCACCAAAGGGAGTGCTGGAAAGGAAAGGGCACGTGTTATAATTGTGTCCAAGAGGGTAACATATCCCCCAACTGCCCGAAGCCGAAGAAGGTTAGAGCATATTTCGCTTGTGGCTCAACGAAACACCAGATAAAGGATTGCCCAAAGAAGGGAAATGGGGGAAATGGCGAAAGTGGTAGCCAACAAGGAGGAGGTAACAAGTTAATGATTAGAGGACCCGCACAACCCAACCGATCAATCGCCCGAACATTTAACATGACCGTTCAGGATGCCGTGGCTGCGAAGGATGTGGTGTCACGTATAATTCTAATCAATGATATAAATGCTTATGTATTATTTGATATGGGTGCCACCTGTTCTTTTATATCTGAAGAATTTGCTACTAAACTTAGTACACCCCGAGAACAGTTAAAAAATCCTTTGAACATAGAAGTTGCGAATAAGGAAATGATCCCTGTAGAATACGTTTATCGAAATTATCGCGCAAACATTAGAGAACATGAACAGAGCGTAGACTTGATTCCTATTAGACTGGGAGAATTTGACGTAATACTGGGGATGGATTGGTTGTATAACCATTCTGCGATTATTGACTATCAGAACAAGTGTGTGAACCTTCAGACTCCGAATAAGTCTAAGGTAGTGTTTTATGGTAGCTCATCGCTTAAGCAATCGTGTTGCTTTACGATGATGTAGGCCAAGAAATTGTTAAGGAAAGGATGTGTAGGTTATTTAACTTACATCATAGATACTCGAAAAAAGGGAGTAGAAATTAAGGATATATCCGTAGTTAATGAATTTCAAGATGTGTTTCCGGACGATCTGTCTGGTCTTCCACCAGACAGAGAAATTGAATTCGTAATAGACTTAGCACTGGGAACGGCACCGATTTCGAAAGCTCCATATCGTATGGAGCTAGTAGAAATGAAGGAATTGATGATACAATTGGAAGAGTTATTGGATAAGGGTTACATTCGACTGAGTGTTTCTCCTTGGGGAGCACCAGTACTATTCGTTAAGAAGAAGGACGGATCGATGAGGCTCTGTATCGATTATCGAGAATTTAACAGAGTAACGATCAAGAACCGATATCCGCTACAGAGGATAGACGACCTGTTTGATCAACTGAAGGGAGCAAAGTGTTTCTCAAAAATTGACCTACGAACAGGATATCGTCAACTAAAAGTGAGGGATGAGGACATACCAAAGACTGCGTTTCGAACTCGTTATGGACACTGCGAGTTTTTGGTAATGTCATTTGGATTGACTAATGCTCCGACAGCATTTATGGACTTGATGAACCGAGTTTTCAAGCCATACTTGGATAAATTTGTAGTGGTTTTTATCGACGACATTTTGATCTACTTGAAGATAGAGGAAGAACACGCCGAACATCTGAAGATTATTTTGGAGGCACTAAGGAAGGAGAAGAAGTATGCAAAATTTTCAAAGTGCGAATTTTGGATGGAGAAGGTTCAATTCTTAGGGCACGTGGTGGATAAGAATGGAATCGCTGTAGACCCTGCAAAGGTAGAAGCAGTAAGTAATTGGGAACAACCGATAACACCGACGGAGGTGAGAAGCTTTTTAGGGTTAGCTGGGTACTATCGAAGATTCATTCAAGATTTTTCTAAGATAGCAACCCCGTTGACCAATTTGACTAGAAAGACGGTGAAATTTGTATGGACTGACAAATGCGAAGAAAGTTTTCAAGAACTGAAAAGGAGATTGAGCGAAGCACCTGTGTTATCATTACCAGATGATGCGAAAAATTTTATGGTGTATAGTGATGCATCGCACAAGGGACTTGGCTGTGTGCTTATGCAGCACGGCAAAGTCATTGCGTATGCATCACAATAATTAAAGGATTACAAAAAATGATACCCTACTCACGACTTAGAGTTAGCGGCAGTAGTTTTTACGTTGAAGATTTGGAGGCATTATTTGTACAGAGAGAAATGTGAGATATACACGGACCACAAGAGTCAGAAAATATCTTCACATAGAAGGAGTTGAATATACATCAGAGGAGATGGTTAGAATTGATCAAGGATTATGACTGCGATATTCTTTATCACCCGGGTAAGGCAAACGTGGTTACCGACGCTCTGAGCAGAAAAGGAAGGGAAACGTTGTTTAATTTGACGACTCAGGAAGAGTTGATAAGAGAGATGGAGAAATTGGAGATAGAAGTGAAAATACTAGAAAAGTCTGGTGAGAAGTTAATTGTAATGGAAGCTTGTCCGACGTTGTTGGATAGAGTGAAGGAAGCCCAGGAAAAGGATGAAGAGTGTGAGAAAATCCAAAAGAGGATCACATAAAATGGGGAAGAGAAATTTCAAATGGATAAAGACGGTATCTTAAGATTTGAAGGAAGAGTGTGGGTACCAGCAGTAACCGAGCTAAGGGAAGAGATTTTGCACGAGGCACACAATACGACATATTCCGTTCATCCGGGAGGCACTAAGATGTACCGAGATTTGAGGCAACATTTTTGGTGGCCTAATTTAAAACGGGAAGTCGTATAGTGCGTCAGTAGATGTTTGACTTGCCAACGCGTTAAAGCAGAGCATCAATGGCTGAGTGGTTTACTACAATCGTTAGAAATACCAGAGTGGAAATGGGAGCATATTACGATGGACTTCGTGGTAGGACTTCTAGTTACACAGAAAGGTTATAATGGCATTTGGGTTATCGTGGATTGACTTACCAAGACAGCACATTTTCTACCAATCAAGATCCGTTACAGTTTGAATCAGTTAGCCGGTCTATACATAAAGGAGATTGTCTCACGACATGGAGTACCGATGTCAATTATCTCTGATCGAGATCCGCGCTTCACGTCCAATTTTTGGAAGAATTTGCAAGAGAGAATGGGAACGCAGTTGAGGTTGAGTACGACTTATTACCCTCAGACAGACGGACAGAGTGAGCGAACAATACAAACGCTGGAGGACATGCTTAGGACTTGCGTGATGGATTTTAAGGGAAATTGGGGTGACCACCTACCCTTAGTCGAATTTGCGTATAACAATAGTTACCATGTGAGTATCGGCATGCCACCGTACGAAGCTCTTTACGGAAGAAAGTGTAGAACGCCATTATATTGGGACGAAGTCGGAGAGCGACGAATACTCAGACCAGAGTTAGTTCAACAAACCGCAAACGTGGTGACAATGATAAGAGCCAGATTAGTAGCGGCTCAAGACCGCCAGAAAAAGTATGCAGATTTGCATCGGCAGGACCGAGACTTCAAAGTCGGCAGTTTCGTATTCTTGAAGATATCTCCGTGGAAGGGAAAAATCCGTTTCGACAAGAAAGGAAAATTGAGTCCAAGATTCATAGGACCGTTCAAGATACTGAAGCGAGTGGCCGAAGTGGCATACAAAGTTGCGTTACCACCCGAGTTGGAGCACATCCACAACGTATTCCACATTTCTGTGTTGCGACCGTACAAGGCCGACTACAAGCACGTGATTTGTTACGAGCCCATTCAAGCGGAGAAGAACTTGGCGTACGAAGATATTCCTGTCCAGATATTAGATAGGAAAGAACAAACTTTTAGAAATAAAATTATATCTTCTGTAAAAGTACTTTGGCGTAACCACAATGTCGAAGAGGCAACGTGTGATTTAGAAGATAGGATGATGAGGGACTATCCCCATCTATTTGTGTAACCTTGTAGCAATTCCGGGACAGAATTTTTATAAGGGGGGAGGATGTAATACCCGAGAATTTCCTAATATTATTAAACAAATATATTAATGGAAATGAGAATTTATTTAATAATTTTGTGTTATGAGATGAATTAATTCAATTATATAAAATTGAATAATTATAATAATTGAGAAATTTATGGAGTTTACGATAAACTCGTTGGGAGCCTTGTGTGGCACAATGATGAGACTTATTAATGATTATATTAATTAACAAATGAATTATTAAGTAAACAATTAATCTATAATAATTGTTAATTGTTATTGTAGAATATTAATTAATGGTTATGGAATATTAACTGTGATTAATTAATAATACATGTTTATTATTATTTCAAGAAATATAATAATAATAAACCACTTGGTTATAAATATGCTGAGAATTATATTTGTTAATGTGATAATTAATCCTATGATTATTAATTAAGTTTTATTAATAATTATGAGGAATGGATTAATTAATATTATCGTTAATTAATCAATGAGATAAATAATTTTTTTATTTGATATTATGAATAATAAAACAAATAAGCAAGTTATTAATATAATAAGATTATATTAATTGATATATGCAAATGTACAATACTTGAATATATAAAGTGTATGGAATACAACTATATTATATAATGTAGAGAGACACTTAAGTGTGACCATGCATGTATATATAAACTATAGTGTAATGTGATTATACTACACATAGAAACCATATATTATATGAAGCATAATGTGATTATATTATGTACATAAACTATATAGTAAAGTTATTAAACTATGTGAGTTACATGATTAATACCTATTGCATGTGACAATAAATATGTGGGTATACATTGTATAATATATCATGAACATGTTGTAAACTATTAATTTTAATAAAGGAGACAGTGTAATGTGATACCATCCGATTAAATTATACCGGTGAGATAAATGTACATGGACTATATATGTACAAATTACATTTGCTACATTGCAATATTACCTATTCATTGAGTTATATTGGGACATTTCATGATGACTTAAAGTACATATAATATAAGTATATGATATGTGTATTGTAATACAATTGTAACATGTAGTTCATTTGCAAATGCAGAGATTTCTATTCCTTGTCCCAATATAATAGTCACTCTCCTTCTCCTTCATGTGTATGGCAAAAAGGCTAGTCTATTTCTCATTTTCAGCAAACTCTTAGCTTCATAGCAATCATGCAATAGAGAGTGGTTTTGATGATGAGCTTCAACAACCATTTACCAACTCTCTCTTAACCACCATGTAATCTAACATTCTCGTTGGTTTAAATTGAAGAACAATAACATTGTCTAGTTATTGAATGTTCAATAAATTGAGCTCTTCTCCTCCATTCTTCTTTGCTGAGATTTTGCTAAGTGTTGAGAGGGAAAGCATATACATATATATATCAGTATAGTAGCATTGTGAGTGGATTAGCAACAAACTCTATTTGAATCCTAGCAGAGGTATAATCCACCTTCCATTGTTCTTCTTTCATGTTCTTCAATTGTATTCTCTGGAAATTCTTGAATTTCTTGATTCTAGTTGGAAATTCTGGTTTTGTGATTTGAGGATGATAATTAGTTTCTAAAAGGACTTATATACATGTTAGAATTACTATATAAGCTTCCTTGTTCTTCAAATTTATTTTGTGTTTCTGTTTCTGAGATTTCTATGAAAACTTCAATTCTTGAAATTAAGTTGGAATTCATGAATTGGTGATTCAATAATGTTAAATGATTGTTATATAAGATAATATAAGTGATCATGAGGTGATATAGTGGGATTGATAGTAATTTCGTAGGAATTTTCTGTGTTTGGGTTTTGAAACTATCGTTTTCTTGAACTGTCTGCCGCTGGCTGGGAGCCGGCGCAGCTGCGCCAGTTTTACACTAGGCAGCTATGCAGCTGCACCAGCAGCCTGTAGTTATTTGATTTCCCTGCCTCCTATTTGATTTCTGTTGTGTATATATTATGTGGTTTGGTTTAAACAAGCATACTAACTTGTGTAATATATATATAAATATAATGAGGCAATGTAAGCGTAATTTAGTATATTAGTTTACATGGTTAACAAAAAGCGTTTGGTGTCCGAAGTGAACTTAGAAGCTTTAAGAATGGACTTTGATATATAAGTGCCATAGTTAGGTTCTAACTTTTAAGGCACATTAGTATGACCTAGAAACACATGAGATGCATGTTAACTCGCGTATATAAGCTCCGTAACGAAATGTGATCATGTGAACCTCGCTACGTGAACTTAGAATTTTAAAAGGAACTTAGAGATTATGAAAAGGGGATTTAGACGTGCTATAATTATATTCGGACTTTGAACATTTATTATGGTTTAGAAATGCATGAAGGATATGATGACTTATGTATACGTGTTTAATAATGTAACATGGACACGCTATGCCTGATTAGTAAACCTTACTAGTAAAAGTGTAAGTTTGAAACGTAAACCTTGAACATGTTTTCAAAAAGATAGTTACATCACGTGAGTATCTAGATTCCAAAGGGTTAAGATGGCATGTTCGGGTTTGATATGCCTCTAAACATGATTCGTATGTGGTAGACATAATGATAACATGAGTTTAAAGCATGCTCCCAAGTACTAAACAATACTAGTTATGAATAAATAATGTGAACACTATAAGCATGTGTATTAATAGATTATGTGACATCTATGTAAACATATAGCCGAGTTATAAAGCATGATAACCACATGGTTTTTCTATCCCTTAATACCATGTAAAATGTAAGTTAAAATTTGTGACAATGAACTCAAGAATGATTATATGCTACGATGTTACTTGAACCCGATTTTGACGGTTAACTTATGGGAATGCCATAACTTGCTAAAATGAAATATATTTAGTATTGATTGTGGTCTTATGTGATATTAATAATATGCGAAGATGTTTGCAAATTGTGATAGTCTCACATGATAGTAATGTTGTATGAATATGATCAACTTGAGAAAAGAGGAAGTTAAGGATAAAAATTAGATACTAAATAACTGTGTAGCTAGGTTAAAACTTAGCTTGTGTGTTGATCGTATATTCGAAGATAAAATGTGAAGTTAAATTATATGACTAATGAATATCATATATCTACGTAACTGTATTACGATAGGAATTCGAAAGTGTTGATTTGCTTTTCGTGGATAAACTACGCTAAAGGCAAGTTCTCTAACTTATACTCTTTTAAAGTGCAAGTTTCCTTAGTTACGCTCATTTATAGTGCAAGTATCTAAACCTTATCTCTTTGGATGTAAGTTTCCTAACTTACACTCTTTTAAGGTTCAAGTATTCTATCCTTGTATATTGCGAACTAGTTTCTTTACTTAATCGTTTGAATTGAATTAGCATACTCGAACTCTTATTTCATTAAAGCTATTATTCATGTTGAACTTGGTATTGTTCTTGAATATTGTTAAAGTGTCTATGCCATTTGATTTGACTAGACTTATATTATTGAAAAGTGACCCAAACTAATTTATTGGTGTGAGATCTTATATTTGACTGAGAAGAACAAAATATAACTGTCGGAGAACCGACGCGCGCACATTAGTATGATTGAGTGTTATGCATAACATAGGGTACTTTAGGCTGATTACCTGTTGTACTTGTTTTTGTTGGATTTTAAGTTTATTACTGTCAATTCCTATGGAAGTTCATAGTCCTTAGTGACTGCTCAGTATTCAGTTATCCTGAAATCTTGAGCATGATTTATTATAGAATCACATTGATATTATTCTGTCCTTAGCGACTGTTATTGAAAACTGTTGATATTCTTGTTATCCTTGAACTATCAAACCTTGCTATACCCTTTTGAGAATCGAGAATTATATTGCAATCCCATATTGTATATTACTTGCTGAGCAATTTGTGCTCATTCTTGCTTTCCCTAAAAATATTTTAGTTAAGGCCGAGCAGTGCGGACCCTCGAGTACCGACAAGAGCAAGGGAAAGGCTACTGAGTAGCTTTGTTTATGTAGGACTTTATGATTGTAATAAAGAACTTATGATATTATGTACTAGTTAAGGTTATTATTGCTTAAGATATGTCTAAGCTATGTAATCACTGTTTAAGTTACGAGACCTTGGGACGTAAATAAATTATATTATTTAAATGTAATCTATTCGGTATTAGTTGTGTATTATTTCTGCTGTACAATGCGACATTTAGTCATATTATTATTGTGATGTATTACCATGAGCACGTGACAAACCGAACTCGAGAGACCCCGTGACGGTCCTAGAATTTGGGGGCGTCACATGAGTTACTTGTAAACCGCCATCCTGGTCCTGAAAAGAAAAAAAAAGAAAAGAAAAAGAAAAAAATTCAAACCAAATCAATTCAGGTACTGACTACTAGGCCTAAACTACGAAAAACCTGATCTCCCCCATCCCCGGGAGTACGTAGACAGCCATTTATGATGTGGTCTAACCTTCAACAAAAAAAGCCTAACACTTTACTTGTAAACTCAAATATCCAATTAAATACCAGTCTCAAGATACCAAACCATATATAAAACCCAAATCCTATAAAACCTCTATGATCAACGAACCCTTCTGAGAGACCCTTTGACATCTTAATGTCAATCCATCAAGAAAGAGCTCGCGATACATCAAGACAGCAAGTCACAAAGAAAGTGGCAATCATCGAAAAAAGATCAAAACATGTGTAAAAGGGAAGTGAATCAAAATATATTTCCTTGCTATATAATAATGTTTAATATATATAATGTGTCATGTACATGACAAAAATGGCTAACCTATCCTATGCAGGAAAATGAAAGCTAGTCTATAAACCCGTCGTCAAACAGGTCAACAAATCCAACATAACATCCCTCTGAAGATGTAGGTGCATCTTTGAGCTCCTTGCCTGCAGCCTCAATGCGAGCTAAAAGATCTACAGCTATCTACAAGGTGTTACCATGATCATCTATAAATGCACTCATATCTACAACAATGCCCTCAATATAGGATATGAGAGCCATACAATCAGCCACAGAAGCATCCCTGGTAGCTCGGGCCTCATCTTTCTCAGCAAAAGCAGCATCCCGACCATAAAGGGTCGTCAACACCAATGTTGTAGCATGATCCCTCTCAGAGGTCAAAAGTTGTATCATCTGCTCCAAAGACTAAACAGAAAGTGGGGCAGCAACAGCTGAGGAGCTAGGAATGTCACTGACCAGAGCTTCTGTTAAACCAACAAATAGCTTATCTTTTGTGGGAGAAACAGGATCCTCTATAGGCTGTGACGTCCCCAAATTCGGGTCCCTAGAACCTCGGACCTGGTACGTTACGGTACTTCATCTTCATACATATTCTATAAACTAATACAGAATATATAAACATAAATTATTTATTTCACATGATTCTATAACATTTCCCAATGTCTATTAACCTTAACTAAATAAATATCTTAAGTAACTACAAAGGTCTACATATATGATTTACATCAGATAATTAATAGTTATAGATGTATATAATCTAATCTTGGAATTTATCTTTGCCTCTGTATTTCTTCGAGCCTTCGTCTTAATCTAAAATTTGTTATCATGATATAGCATGGGTGAGCAACTACTTTCCTAAGCAAGTTTAAATACAATGAAGATATATCATGATTGAAAGAAAGAATAATCTTTCGAATTTTCACCAATATAATAATTGTGAAAGAGCATGAGTTATAAATATCAATAATTGAATGACTGAATTAATAATGTTTAATGTCAACAAGGACCATGAACAACTTTAACTGAACCTTATGGTAAAGAAGGTGATCAGCCTTTCATACCTGATGAACATATGCAATATGCACTAAGTGCGAATCAATAATTAGTATAGATGTGAATAATCAACAATAATTATTATTCACTAACATGCTTTGAAAGAATAACTCAAGTTTGAGTTAGGGAAACTTGCCTGTACCGTCAATTACTACTACGCAATCTAATTTAATCTCTTTATTGAAAAGACCTATTATTATTAAAAATTGATCTTTTAATTAGCATAACATACTTGATCTCTCAATACTATTACTTTGTCGACGTTGGAAAATTTAAGAAATACCGCGGGTCGATTTATTACCCGATTTTCCTCAAATCGATCTTCCTAAGTTATCTCTACCCTTATTCTTTTTATTGCAAAAAAGGTTTTGAATGATTTTTTAGGAAAGAGGCCAACATGTGTATATGTCGACAATTTGATTTAAACAGAGTCGCCAGTTGATAGTTTTGAAAATGGTTGTACTAACTCAACCGAATTTGATTTGATAAGAGGCCCAATTGCTGGACACTGTCGAAACTTGATCTTTAAAATTAGAGTTTTGAGTTCAGGGGCTTGGTTAAATGTGGGGAAGGTGTTAGGCACCCCACGACTCCCGTGTAAACACGGTACCGTAATCTTTTCAATATTTCCCTTAAAAATGGAATGCGTGAGTGAATGCTGTTTTGAAAACTGGGCCTTTTGATTGATTGAAAGCTTTGACAGGCTTCGTTGAGCCTATATACGAAGGGTTTGATTTGATTTGAAAATCAATCTTTGATTTGATTTGCAAAAAGCATTACTTAATTTGATTTGCAAAAGCTTTTGAATTGAATTGACAGTGATGTTTTGAAAGCTGGTTTTATCAAACCCTTACGCTGACACAAGAATTGAAGCATATCGCTACTCTCAATTTTATCTTTATAGCCTTAAGGCTGCATGCAAGTGGTGATTTGTCGGGCTGCGAAGCATCATCGACCACAGAAATATAAAGTGTCAGTCTCCTCATGGGTATGAAAACCATCAGAGGGACGCTGACACGACAATCCATATTTTCACTATGTTGAGACCTTAAATCCGGATAACCATTTTAAGGTCTGTGCATGTACATTTTATAGGAAAAAACTGACAGGGTAAATCTATAAATCAAAGTTTATCCATCGTGGAAATCAGATTCTGATTAGTTTGATCATGAATCCCATGATTCCTAGGCTCACATATGAATGGCTAGAAAACCTGCACAGTTCGAATTTGTACAGAAGTAGATAAATATCCCATGATAGCCAGAACCAGGGATTCATTCAGTAAATCCCGGTCCGCACCGCCGAAGCATCTCGTTCCCACTAGATAGCGATCTAAGAGACGCGAGGTTACGTTTGAAGCTGAAACTATAAAAATAACTAGATTTAAAGAAATCTCAGCCATTATAGCTTCCAGGTTTTGTCGGGACCTGTTTGAACCGTTGAAAGCTAGAAGTGGCGAGATTTGGATAAATCTAGTTCGCCCGCAGATATGTTAGTGCAAATTCATATACAAATGAATGTTAAATGTAGCAGTTGAATAAATTGAATAAAGCAATATATATATATATATAGTTATATATATAAAAGTTGTAAAAGGGCGATGGGTTTTCACTAGCAAGCCCAGACAGGAATTGAAATATATATATATATATATTTATAAAATTTATAAGTAGCCATGAAATGATCCAGGCTGTAACAGAAATGACATATATATATATATATGAAAGCAGTAAAAAGGGTGATGGATTTTCACGCCGGTGCCCATACTGTAATTGAAATTGACAGAAAAGTAGTCACCAGTGACTGGGGAGAGCACCCAGTATGGGGAAGTGTGCAAAAGTAGTAAAATGGCCACAAAATAGTCCATGCCGACTGAAAATATTTATATATATATATATATATATATATATATATATATTGATAGAAATGTAGTCAACCAGGACTGATATGAATACCAATGATGGTGAATATCGCTTATATATGCGTAAATATATATATAAGCGATAAACTACCTCGGATTTGACATCCGGGCTTGACAGAATTGAAATGTTAGTATATTTGTAGTTAAATATATACAAGAGAGGGCCAAACCCGGACTGGAAAGATAACCCAGTCCGGTGAAGTTTCCAGAATGTGCGTGCTAGTGCATTGAAGCTACTGGAGCTGACGAATCGTCAATCTGAAATGTTGAAAACAGAGTTTTATGTACAAAAATGTATTAAATTTTGACAAAAACGGTCACAAAACTAAGTTCCGGGCATATTTAGAAGATAAAACTTGATGTTCAGGTGTAAAACAGTGCAAAGTAGTAGTATTGACTTGCTGATCGTAAAAATACTTACAATGGGCTGCACTACGGGCTTTTTGCTGAATCGTAGGCTTTAAACGTCCAAATCTACCGGTGGTTTTTTGATATGTGGTAGTATATGGGTCTATCTACGTGTTCGAGTGAAAATATTTGGGTTTGCAAGAGATGTAAAAGTCAAAAAATCAAACTGGCAGGGCTTCTTTGTGTTTCTGAATTTTTTTAAATGAACGGGGGGCACATTTATTTATAGGTCAGGGAGCCTCCACTCTACTTGCGGCAGTCACAGGTAGAGCTGCGACTCCCCTAGGTGGGGCCCACATGCCTGACTTAGTCGTTTTGAAGTACGTGCACTCCGAGCAATGCGATGTCCGGTCAAAAATTTTCTAACTTTTGATCGGAGCGTCCATTTGAGGCGTGGGATACCTTTCTGGAAATCTCGCCGAGAGTGTCGCAATGGCATGGGAAAAAACATTTTTTGGGTCCAGGAAGACGGGTTCATAACCAGGTCTTCGATTCCCCGCAGTTTGTATGACATCCCAGATTTTTTAAGAAATTATAAATAGGAATTTAATAATAAAATTCTTATTACGAGATATTTTGAGTTTGGATATGTGTTATATGTGGTGAAGTATATGATGTGGTGTGGATATAGAAGATATATATATATATATATATATATATATATATATATATATATATATATTCATAGGTTGGAGGAATGAGGTTTAGTAGTTAATTTATTTTAACTATTAAAGAAGGGAAACGAAATTGTTGAAAAGAGAATTAAGTTAATTAAGTTGGAACTTATATTATTGAATAATATAATTTGATTATTATGCCTTGTTGGCACTGTAATTATTATGAATTAAATTTCATAAATAATGAGAGTAATTCACTTAATTAAAATAGTGAATTAATATAAATATAATTATTTTAATAAAATATGAAGGTAATATATTACATGTAAGAGTAATACGTTTATGTAATGGCTTAATATATTATATTTAGCCAAGTGAATGTAAATGGGTATGAGAATGAGAAGAACCAATATAATTATAAATAAATATTGGTGTTAGGATTAATGAATAAAATAAATATTCAATGGAAATTATTATGGAATAATTTATTTAAGTATGATGATATTAAATAAATTGATTAATATTTAAGTAGTGATTAGATGTATGGATTAAATAAATTGTATTGAGACAATTTATGCGAGGAAAGGAATTAAATAATTATATATTATAATTAAATAATTCGTGTGAGTTAATTAAAATAAAGGGAATAAATATCAACTATTTTAATGGAAATATTTATTCTAATAGAGATGTTTATTTTAGTTACAAAGGTAATTTCATAATTTATAGTGTAGTAATTATACATGTTATAATTACATAATTACTTAATGAGGCTAAATAGTTTAACAATAAAATAAAGGTATGACAAATGGGCCTTATAATAAAAGATTTATAATAATAAATTAGAAAGGTGTTATTTGATGCTAGCCAAACAAGGTCTTATGACCTTTGGTATTTTAAACAGCTATTTGTATTTTAACTGATGCGTTAAAAATATTATTAAGGTTTTGTCAGTTTTATTCACGTAAAAATATTCCTAAGGCTAAGAAGAAGAAGAACAGAGAAGAAGAGAGAGCCTAGAGGAAAAATTGAGAAGATGTTTTGTAAAATCAAAGAAGGAAGATGATTCAACCAAAGTTGCTCTAATCATCTAGATAATCTAAACAAGAATCAAAGGTAATAATCTAGCTTTGAGTTCTTAGTTTTATTTTCTTGAGTATTCCTTGAAAAGTTGGATTTCTACAGTCTAAAAATGATTTTTAAGAAATCAAATTCATAAAGATGTGTTGGAAGATGAAGAAATTTGGGTTATGGCTTAGTATATGTATTTTGGTCTATTTTCAAGCTTAAATTGATGGTTAAATCAAATGTGTAATCTGAAATTGATTATAGATGTTGTTAGTATGTTGAAAGACGAAAACAATGAAGTTTAAACGGATTGATTTGGTTAGGAATCGAATTCGTGGTGAATGATTTCGCTAAAACATGTTAAAACATGTAAACTAATATGAACATGAGTTTTGAGTAAAAATTTAGGCTCTTAATGTTTCTATAAATTATGAATATCCTTGCTATGTCGTAGTTCTATGAATTACGAATCCATAGAGTCGAAAACGGACTCAATTGGATGTGTATAACACAATTTATGAAGATGGGAAGGAGGAAAGGGTTAGAAAATTCGCCGGAACAACATACTGGAGGAAAAAGTCGCGTAACACGCTGCCAGGGGCGCAGCTACGCTGCCCCCAAGGCTGATTGGGGCGCAGCTGCGCCGGGAGGAAAGTTAGTCGGGGACTGTTTTGACCTCCTGTGGAAAAACAGCCATAACTTTTTCATACGAACTCAGATTGAGGTGATTCAAGATGATCCGGAACGAGCACGAGTAGACCTACAACTTTTGTTCTTTAAGTTTTTCAATTTGAGGTCGTTAGATAGGGTCAAAATGGTCATTTTTGGGACTGATGTATTTTTGGAGGCAATCGGAGGGCGTCGGGCATGCACGTAAGCACATGTAATGCTCCCGATCATGTAAAATGATGTTCTAACTTTCATAACATGACTATTAGGTATTATAATAATACTTAGCATTAATCCTTGAGTATTAGACAATTCGGTTGGGCGTGCTAAGCGTGCGCAAATGCGTGTCGTTTGGGTGTTCGAATAGGCAAGTTTGGCGTACGGACGTGCAAGCGTCTCAACGCCGTAACGAGTGTGTATGACCTTGTTTAATATTATGTTTTTATAACAGTGAAATATTATAGAGTAATGTAACCCAATATAGGAGCATGCAAAGCACATGCAAAAGAGGCGAGTTAGGCGTGTGACGTATAAACGTCGAAACGCCGTGTAATGTGGTAATACAATTAAATAGTGTTTCGATTCTAATGAAATGAATATTATAATATATGAAATGTGGTTAATATAAAATCAATAGGTAGTCCTAGCAGGACTTAAACACTTGAATGAATTTTGAATATTACAAAAAAGAATTATAGTGAAATATAAGTCGATAGTTAACACAATCAAATTGAACATTGTGTATTGATAATAGGAAGGGTTACGAGATGTAGAGTAAAGTTTATGTTATAACTAATATGCATTGTTATGTGACTGATAATTGATGTGCATAATTATATAATTGTGTAGGGCACGTGAAGTGCAGATATCTGTAAGCTGTTAAACTGTTATTGGTAAACAACGATCAAGGCAAGTCTTTCAGTTCTTATTTTCTACGTGAATTTGATGATGAACTATTTTAAATTATTTTGTAAATAGCATGATATGTTGTATATGTGTCGTAAACATGAAATGTTAAAGTCAATTTATGACTACATTGATTGATTAAAGAATGTTGATTGAGTAAGGAACTCAATCTTTATATTTGTTATGTGAAGTAGAGCATGTATGCCATGTTACTTTAATTATTATGAGATGTATGTTGAGCATGTATTTATGTGCTATGTGATGCATGAAAGCTGTTAGATCTTGCTGAGCTGTCGAGCTCATTCTTGCAAATAATCACTTTTGCAGGTTAAGGATTCAAGGTAACGCTATGTGCTACTTGAAAGAAATGAATCAGATGTAATGCATGAAGATTTATATACTTTGGCTAAATTGTTATTGTTTTGGACCCTGTTTAAGGTTTCAGATAATGTATTTGATAATGTATGATGGTTAACAGATGTTCAGTTGTAAAGTTTAAATGTTACCCGATGTATAAGGGTTATTGAAAGTGGTTGTAAGTTTTAGTTTATAATAACTCTGACAAAGCGATTCATGAAATAAGGTTGAATCAAAGTTATGTAATGATAAAGGTTGAGATTCAGGGATAATAAAGAAGGAATAATATAAAAGTTTTAAATATTCCGTATTTTTAGTGATTATATCATTGATTAATGATGTAAAGTCTGAATAAGGATGTATTGTTAACGACCGATGTCGAGAGTTGTATTGTATGAATTTTGGGGTCGTTACAGTTGGTATCAGAGCTGATAGGTTATACACCTTAGGTAAGAGTACCTTAGGCTATGACCTTAGAGAATGAGAAGTTAAGTTACGTATAACGAAAAGGTGATTCCTTTCACATACGTAGAAGTATAGGATGATTTAAGTCCTAGAAATGTTATAAGAAGAAGGTGAGAATAACGAGGAATAAAACTCGAATAAAATGTTGAACTTTATGAACGAAGTTAGAAATTCTTAAAAGAAGAGTTAATAAATAAACAATAAGATTCAAAGAAGAATCTTGAAGAGATATGAAGATGAGAATCAAGAGTTACCTAACTCCAATAATAAAGATGCCGAATAACGATGAATAGACAAAGTTTATAATATTGAAAGCGTAAAGGAAGTCATGATATAACATGATGAAAGGAAAAGATAAGAAGTTTTAAAACAAAACGATAATGAGATAAGAAAGAATCATATGGGAGATGATTATAGAATAAGGTCATGACGTGATCTTTTAAAGTTGAAAGACAGATGGTCCGTAATGATGGAATTATTCTAGTTTGATGCTATAACGAGAATGTACTATGATATAGTACGAGGTTAACTCATGAGGAGTTATAAATGATGTGATGCGGAAAATTCGTATCGAGTAAAGAGCAAGTTATGAGCAAGATAGAGTTAGGTGGGATTTTAATTGAAGAATCATGTGATGGCTGAGTTGTACAAACCTTTGTATGGGCGAGGGTTTTGTGCTTGCACTTAGTTTATCACATTGATAATCATTGGAATGTTGGTGTCGCGCTACCAATGTATATGTGGTGAAAAGGTGATTCTTTTCTCATGTGTATATTTGATAGTTAGAGACTATTAAGATTAGTAAGATGTTATTAGGATTAAGTGAGAGTTCTTAAAACTCATACTTATGGTAAGTTCATAACTCATAATCATATGGTATGTTTGGAACTCCTCAGCGAATGGACGCCTATGGTCTGACTAGGAAGTTCTTAAACTCATATTATTGTGGAAAGTTCCTGACTTCCAAAGTGTGGAAAGCTTGATGAACTATATTGGGAATAGAAAGGTTATGGTGTAGGAAGCATTGATGTTGTTTAAGGTTGATAGAATGATTAAGTAATGATGGAGTAAAGATTTAATTGATGGAGAAAGTTTTATATTCTAAATCTCCTAGCTTTGCTAGATTTTCAAAATTTATTGACTTCGTGCTGATGTTGCACTTCTGTTTTCTTGAAAAAACATTGGATCAAATGATGGAACCAATGATTTTTTAAAAAAATATAGTGCTATTATTCACATGTCTATGCTAATTTCTTCAGCTAGACAAAAATAATTTTAAATTTTCAAAATGTATTTTATGTGTTCTATGCATCATTTGATAAGGTGTAAAGACAATAATCGAGGAAGTTATCAATGCAGTTAAACCTAGTGTTGGTTGTGATCGTATGATCATCAGCCCACTATGGTATGATGTAGTATAACGACGTCATGTAATGACGAAATCCTCAACGTACCATTATTACGGTACGGTATCAGGATATTATGAAAAGATTCAGTTATTTTTAGTTTCCTTAAACTATAAAAAGAACAGAGGATTTATTTACTTTTAGTTTCTTTTAAAAAAAATTGAGTTGGTTAAAGATGTATATATATATATATATATATCTCAATTGATGTCCGAGTTATTGCTAGAAATCTATGCTACTTGATTCAGCTAGACGAATATTGAAAGATGTTCATGAAATTCAAGCGTTCTTTGTCAAACTATACCAAACCAAATTGTTTTGGTGTGGATTCAAATGTTAAAAAGCTGAGATGAACAACCCTGTAAAGGGGACATGTTATCGGAGACAATGGTTCCGAAAGTAACGCATATAGTCGTTACGATGTTAAGATGTAATACGTTGTGCACGACGTAGGGGTACGATAGGCTGATCACCTAGAGTACTTGCAGAGAGTGTTTTCAGTCTGTGTGATTGCTAAACATTCTGTTAAAGATGGTTTACAGTGGTGATGCACTATTAAACCGGGAGAAGAGTTCAAGGTCTTATGACCTCTCAGCATGAAATAGAATCTTTTAAATTCCTGTTATTCATATCGCTTCCCAATTATTGAACAATTGTGGAAGATTCTTATTATTCTGAAGTGAAGGTGGCAAGAATGATATTTCCTAGAAAGAAATAGTTGTGGAACACATCAAGTTAGTGAATAAGATTAACTTAAAATCTATTTTGATAGATTGAATGAATGAAGATTAATGAAAATTTCGAGGACGAAATTCTTAGAAGAAGGGGCGAATGTGATAACCCGAACAATTATAGATGGTGAATTACGAGGTATATGAATTCTACGAGTAGAATATATAGTAATGATCGTTAGAAAGAAAATGAACGAGCTAAAGAATATATGATTGTGTTTAAATTGAAGGTTATGTAATAAAACCTAAAGCTTGTTGAAGAGGTGAATTTAGTAAGATATATGTGTAGTTTATATAAATGTTGTTAAGATAACGTGTTGAAGTATTCAACGATAGTCGTGGAAGAGATTTTGTGAAAACTGAGTAAGGAAGGTTCCGTAGATTCCGAGGACGGAATCCTTATAAGGAGGGAAGGATATGACATCCCATATTTTTTAAGAAATTATAAATGGGAATTTAATAATAAAATTCTTATTACGAGATATTTTGAGTTTGGATATGTGTTATATGTTGTGAAGTATATGATGTGGTGTGGATATAGAAGATATATATATATATATATATATATATATATATATATATATATATATTCATAGGTTGGAGGAATGAGGTTTAGTAGTTAATTTATTTTAACTATTAAAGAAGGGAAACGAAATTGTTGAAAAGAGAATTAAGTTAATTAAGTTGGAACTTATATTATTGAATAATATAATTTGATTATTATGCCTTGTTGGCACTGTAATTATTATGAATTAAATTTCATAAATAATGAGAGTAATTCACCTAATTAAAATAGTGAATTAATATAAATATAATTGTTTTAATAAAATATGAAGGTAATATATTACATGTAAGAGTAATACGTTTATGTAATGACTTAATATATTATATTTAGCCAAGTGAATGTAAATGGGTATGAGAATGAGAAGAACCAATATAATTATAAATAAATATTGGTGTTAGGATTAATGAATAAAATAAATATTCAATGAAAATTATTATGGAATAATTTATTTAAGTATGATGATATTAAATAAATTGATTAATATTTAAGTAGTGATTAGATGTATAGATTAAATAAATTGTATTGAGACAATTTATGCGAGGAAAGGAATTAAATAATTATATATTATAATTATATAATTCGTGTGAGTTAATTAAAATAAAGGGAATAAATATCAACTATTTTAATGGAAATATTTATTCTAATAGAGATGTTTATTTTAGTTACAAAGGTAATTTCATAATTTATAGTGTAGTAATTATACATGTTATAATTACATAATTACTTAATGAGGCTAAATAGTTTAACAATAAAATAAAGGTATGACAAATGGGCCTTATAATAAAAGATTTATAATAATAAATTAGAAAGGTGTTATTTGATGCTAGCCAAACAAGGTCTTATGACCTTTGGTATTTTAAACAGCTATTTGTATTTTAACTGATGCGTTAAAAATATTATTAAGGTTTTGTCAGTTTTATTCACGTAAAAATATTCCTAAGGCTAAGAAGAAGAAGAACAGAGAAGAAGAGAGAGCCTAGAGGAAAAATTGAGAAGATGTTTTGTAAAATCAAAGAAGGAAGATGATTCAACCAAAGTTGCTCTAATCATCTAGATAATCTAAACAAGAATCAAAGGTAATAATCTAGCTTTGAGTTCTTAGTTTTATTTTCTTGAGTATTCCTTGAAAAGTTGGATTTCTACAGTTAATTCGTTAAGGAATTGGTTATAGATGTTAATGGATATGTTTAATATGCTTTATATAATCTAAAAGTGATTTTTAAGAAATCAAATTCATAAAGATGTGTTGGAAGATGAAGAAATTTGGGTTATGGCTTAGTATATGTATTTTGGTCTATTTTCAAGCTTAAATTGATGGTTAAATCAATTGTGTAATCTGAAATTGATTATAGATGTTTTTAGTATGTTGAAAGACGAAAACAATGAAGTTTAAACGGATTGATTTGGTTAGGAATCGAATTCGTGGTGAATGATTTCGCTAAAACATGTTAAAACATGTAAACTAATATGAACATGAGTTTTGAGTAAAAATTTAGGTTCTTAATGTTTCTATAAATTATGAATATCCTTGCTATGTCGTAGTTCTATGAATTACGAATCCATAGAGTCGAAAACGGACTCAATTGGATGTGTATAACACAATTTATGAAGATGGGAAGGAGGAAAGGGTTAGAAAATTCGCCGGAACAACATACTGGAGGAAAAAGTCGCGTAACACGCTGCCAGGGGCGCAGCTGCGCCGGGAGGAAAGTTAGTCGGGGACTGTTTTCACCTCCTGTGGTAAAACAGCCATACCTTTTTCATACGAACTCGGATTGAGGTGATTCAAGATGATCCGGAACGAGCACGAGTAGACCTACAACCTTTGTTCTTTAAGTTTTTCAATTTTAGGTCGTTAGATAGGGTCAAAATGGTCATTTTTGGGACTGATGTGTTTTTGGAGGCAATCGGAGGGCGTCGGGCATGCACGTAAGCACATGTAATGCTCCCGATCATGTAAAATGATGTTCTAACTTTCATAACATGACTATTAGATATTATAATAATACTTAGCATTAATCCTTGAGTATTAGACAATTCGGTTGGGCGTGCTAAGCGTGCGCAAATGCGTGTCGTTTGGGTGTTCGAATAGGCAAGTTTGGCGTACGGACGTGCAAGCGTCTCAACGCCGTAACGAGTGTGTATGACCTTGTTTAATATTATGTTTTTATAACAGTGAAATATTATAGAGTAATGTAACCCAATATAGGAGCATGCAAAGCACATGCAAAAGAGGCGAGTTAGGCGTGTGACGTATAAACGTCGAAACGCCGTGTAATGTGGTAATACAATTAAATAGTGTTTCGATTCTAATGAAATGAATATTATAATATATGAAATGTGGTTAATATAAAATCAATAGGTAGTCCTAGCAGGACTTAAACACTTGAATGAATTTCGAATATTACGAAAAAGAATTATAGTGAAATATAAGTCGATAGTTAACACAATCAAATTGAACATTGTGTATTGATAATAGGAAGGGTTACGAGATGTAGAGTAAAGTTTATGTTATAACTAATATGCATTGTTATGTGACTGATAATTGATGTACATAATTATATAATTGTGTAGGGCACGTGAAGTGCAGATATCTGTAAGCTGTTAAACTGTTATTGGTAAACAACGATCAAGGCAAGTCTTTCAGTTCTTATTTTCTACGTGAATTTGATGATGAACTATTTTAAATTATTTTGTAAATAGCATGGTATGTTGTATATGTGTCGTAAACATGAAATGTTAAAGTCAATTTATGACTACATTGATTGATTAAAGAATGTTGATTGAGTAAGGAACTCAATCTTTATATTTGTTATGTGAAGTAGAGCATGTATGCCATGTTACTTTCATTATTATGAGATGTATGTTGAGCATGTATTTATGTGCTATGTGATGCATGAAAGCTGTTAGATCTTGCTGAGCTGTCGAGCTCATTCTTGCAAATAATCACTTTTGCAGGTTAAGGATTCAAGGTAACGCTATGTGCTACTTGAAAGAAATGAATCAGATGTAATGCATGAAGATTTATATACTTTGGCTAAATTGTTATTGTTTTGGACCCTATTTAAGGTTTCAGATAATGTATTTGATAATGTATGATGGTTAACAGATGTTCAGTTGTAAAGTTTAAATGTTACCCGATGTATAAGGGTTATTGAAAGTGGTTGTAAGTTTTAGTTTATAATAACTCTGACGAAGCGATTCATGAAATAAGGTTGAATCAAAGTTATGTAATGATAAAGGTTGAGATTCAGGGATAATAAAGAAGGAATAATATAAAAGTTTTAAATATTCCGTATTTTTAGTGATTGTATCATTGATTAATGATGTAAAGTCTGATTAAGGATGTATTGTTAACGACCGATGTCGAGAGTTGTATTGTATGAATTTTGGGGTCGTTACAGTTTGTCCGTTGAGCTGGCTTGCGTAGTTGCCACTCGGGATCGTCGTTAGGGTTCATTCTGACTTTGGCGGCATCAATTTGGCTTAAGTTTGACCAAGTTTGTTGAGAATTAATGAAATTACCATTTTACCCCTCCCAGGGCTGCCTAAAGTGTCGGCATGGTCGCTAGTTGACTTTTGGGAGCTGATTCCAAGACTTGGATCCTAGTCGAGTCTTTTGACCTCAAGGTTGTCTTTGAGGCTGACGTGGTCATTCCAGGTTTTTCTTGGGAGTTTTTGTGATGCTTCAGGTTGATGTCTGAAGTGACCTGACGTCCCGGGTTGAGACCGGGGATGACCTGCACTTCCCGGGTTGAGATCGGGGTTGCGTTTGACTTCCCGGGTTGCTGTCGGGGATGAACTGTGTTTCCCAAATTGAGACCAGAGATTTCTTGACATGTCCTCTGTTGATTTCAGGGTTGCCTTGACTTCCTGGATTGAGACCAGGGTTGACTTTACAGCCCGATATTAAGGTCGGGGTTGATTGGTACCTCTCGGGTTGCTGCCGTGGTTGAATCAACTTCCCGGGTTGAGATCGGGGTTGATTTTGACTTCCCGGGTTGAGATCAGGGTTGAACTTGATGATCCGATTGACTGTTAGAACTTAATTGATGGTCCGATTGACTGTTGGAGCTTGATTGATGGTCCAATTGACTGTCGAAACTTGATTGATGGTTCGATTGACTGTCGAAACTTGATTAATGGTACGATTGACTGTCGGAGCTTGATTGATGGTCTGATTGACTGTCAAAACTTGATTGATGGTCCGATTGACTATCAGAGCTTGATTGATGGTCCGATTAACTGTCTGAACTTAATTAATGGTCCGATTTACTGTCGGAACTTGATTGATGGTCCGATTGACTGTTGGAACTTGATTGATTACCGATATTAGGAATCAGATTTAGGTTGAAGGACCTGCGTCGGTGGTCAGATTTGGATTAATTGACGATTTTGCCCTCCTACAGGGTTAGTATTGAGGCAAAGAAAATTTCGAGTGTCTACAGATGCCCCTCTTTATTATGTCCATGTAACGTGGTGGAATGGACAGGATAAAGATTAGTAGACACTGGAAATAAAGAGTGTCAGAGCCATTTTGAAGCTGGGCATCTTGGAGTAGAATGGGGCTACTTTTGGCTGTGTGCATTATCACTTTGCTGGGGATGAAGCTATCCGGTATTGCCATTAATGGTATAGTGGTTATAGCAGTTTTTGTCGGAAAAACCAAAATATTGAAATAACCATAACTTGGTCAATTTAAGTGGGAATAACCTCATTTTTTGACAGGATCTACTTTATATCATATATTTTCATTTTCCAAAAGATTAGAATTTATTTCAATAATTACGTTACCAAACCTGCCCTTAGAAATTTTGGACAGAATGTTTTTTGGCCTTTTTCAAATTTTGTCTACTTTGCTAAACAATGTCCATACAGAAATCTAAAAGGAATTTTGCAGTGATTCCACTTGGATCTGTTAGAAGACTCGTAGATCTAACTCCAAAAATTGACCACACTCAAAAATTCAAAATATAATGAGAGCTATGGTTGTTTGAATTTCACATTCTATTTTGGGTAAAATACATTTTTCTCTCTCTTAGGTTTTTTAAGAAATCTTCTATGATCTCTTGTTTAATCAAACATAACTCATCATAATACCTACTAATGCCTCATCTACTCATGGATCTACCATGATCCATGATCTATTTCATCAAACATCACCAAACACAAAAATAAACACAATTAAGGCTAAGAAAAATTAGGTTTTCTAACTTTTGAAAAACCTAGTTTCCCTTCCATGCTTTAGATCCAACTTATGATCCTCAAAAGGGTTAGATCTAAACATATACTACTTATTAATATGTAGATCTAAGGTTTATGAGTTTTAAAATCTTAGATCTTTATTTTATCAAAAATAAATTAAATAGAAGAATAAACTAGATTATAATTAGGATTTATACCTTTTATGTGTACTCTTCACTCTTCTTCTTCTATGGTAGCTTAATCTATTGGTGGCATGAAGGATGAACTCCCCTGTACTCTATCAAAGGGTTGTCGATTTGGTATATTGAGCTAGCTTTGAAAGAATGAGAGGAAAGAGAAATAGAAGACTTATGTGGCTTGGTAAAAAAATGTGTAGATATACTTTGTATCTATCTAATTCACCACCCACTCTCTCTCTCTCTCTCTCTCTCTCTCTCTCTCTTATCATTTGATGTTGCTTACAAGCTAAAGCTTCCTTACAAGTTTGGAGAAAGTTAATGGGAGTTGTTCACCCACTAAAGTAACACAATGATTACTAACATCCCCCTTCTCCTCTCAATTCCTTGCTTGGGCCGAATTGTATAGGCTCCTTCCTTTTATTGGCATTGTTTTTAATGTCTTATTTTGATTACTAGATGTCCAATAAGTTTCCTCTCTCATTGAGCTTAGAGTTTGGGGTACTTAATTAATTCTTTTTGGCCTTGCAATTTAATTCTTTAGGCCATATAATCAACTTAGTTTCATACTCTTTAATTTTATCTTATCCTAATAATTTAATTAGGGTTCCCTTTCCCCTCCTTTGTAACTAAATTCCTTACTCATATATCTTTAATTTCATAACCCAATTAGACTTGCTTTACTTAGGTTATAAAATTAATTAATTGAGATGTATAAAATAAATCTCTTAGGGTTAGTATATATTTTTAAATACTAACATTCTCTCATATTATAATCCTTTAGATTATTTAATTACCATACCTAATATATGTTTTAGGTTATATAACTTTATTCTTAATTCTCTTTATATACAAAATAAATGTATACACATTATATAATGTATATTTATTTAATCACGTACATAATTCACATAAGTCACAACCTGGATCTTTCTTTCTTCTTAAGTTATGTCTACCCTTACTCTTTTTATTGTGAAAAAGGTTTTGAAGGATTTATAGGAAAAGGCCAACATGTATCATGTCGACAATTTTAATGTTTTACAGAGTCGCCAGTTGGTAAATTTGAAATGGTTGTACCAACTCAATCGAGTTTTGTTTGAAAAGAGGCCCAATTGCTGGACACTGTCGAAACTTGATCTTTGAAACCGAAGTTTTGAGTTCGGGGGCTTGGTTAAGTGTGGGGAAGGTGTTGGGCACCCCACAACTCCCGTGTAAACACGGTACCACATCTTTTCAATATTTTCCTTTTAAATCTGTAATGTGTGTGTGAATGCTAAAAGAAATTGGGCCTATGCTTTGATTAGAAGTATGTTTATGCATCGTTGAACCTATATACGAAGGGTTTGATTTGATTTGCAAAAGTCTTTGATTTGATTTGAAAAAATGTTTGATATGATTTGCAAAAGCTTCTTTTTTTAAATAAGATTATTGAAATGTCGTTTTGAAAGCAGGTTTTCAAACCCTTACGCTAACATAGGAATTGAAGCATATCGATACTTCAGTTTTATCTTTTCAGCCTTAAGGCCCAATTTGAATGGTGATTGTCGGGCTGTGAAGCATCCTCGACCACAAAATATATACAAGTGTCGGTCTTCTCATGAGCATGACAACCATCGGAGTTACTCTAACATGACAAACCATATTTTCACTATGTTGAGACCTTAAATCCGGATAACCGTTTTAAAATCTTTTGTATGTACCTTTTATAGAAAAACTAGCAGGGTACATCTGTAAAGTAGAGTTTGTTCATCGTGGGAATCCGATTCTGATATGTTCGATCATGAATCCCACGATTCCTATGCTCATTTAGGAAGCCAATAAACCTGCACAACTCAAATTTATACAGAAATATATTCAAATATCTCCAGAACCAAGGATTCATCAGTAAATCCTGGTTCGCACATGGCCGAAGCGTCTCGTTCCCACTAGATAATGATCTAAAGGTCGCGAGGTTACTTTCATAACTAAAATAAAAAAAGTTGCTAGATTTAAATAAATCTCAGCCATTCTAGCTTCCCGGTTCTGTCTAGACCTATTTTGAACCATTTGAAAGCTAGAGTTGGCGAGATTTAAAGAAATCTAGTTCGCCTGTAGAATTGTCAGTGTCGATTCATATCAAATGAATATTTAAAACAACAATTTAATAAAATGAGTGAAGCAATATATATATATATATATATATGTATATATATAGTTATATATTCGAAAGCTGTAAAAGGCGATGGGTTTTCAGTCCGATGCCCGGACTGTAATGTAAATATATATATATATTTATAAAAGCTGTATAAAAGCCACGGAATGATCCAGGCTGGACGGAATGTAAATATATATATAGAAAAGTAGTAAAGGGCGGTGGGTTTTCACTCCGATTCCCAAACCGAAATGGAAATATATATATATATATTTATAAAAGCTGTATAAAAGTCACGGAATGATCCAGGCTAGACATAATGTAAACATATATATAGAAAAACAGTAAAGGGCGGTGGATTTTCACTCCGATACCCGGACTGGAATAGAAATATATATATATATATATATATATATTTATAAAAGCTGTATAAAAGACACAAATTGATCTAGGCTGGACAAAATGTATATATATATATATATATATATATAGTTAAATATAGATAAAAAAATAGTCAAACTGGGACTGGGAAGATGTGACGCCCCCAAATCCACGTTCCTTCGAAACCTCGGATTCGGTGCAGTCACGATACTACTATCGCCAAACTATTACACCTTTTATTTATTACTAAAAGAATATAACTTGCTTTATTACAATTTAGAATATAATTTCTATTTATATCTAAGATCTCATTTTTACATCATATTCGATGTTACTAAAATGCGGAATAATTTAAACTTTTCAATATCCTTTGAATAAATTCGTCTTATTGATTCCACAATCTTAAATCAATTATAAATCCTTGAATCAATATATATGATTCACTATATCCAAATTATTGTATAAACGTTTACATCTCAATTCGATATCCTCTATGTATTAACTAATACATCTTTACAATACGATAAGTACTAAACATCGTAAATAACTATCAAGTACAGCTCCTAGAACCTAAACATGGTTCAAGCAATAATCTAAATAGTACTCTTCGTTGCGATACTATTTAACTTTATCAATCAAGAAGCACGTAGTCTTTACCGTGAGTCCTTAACCTGCAAAAGTGGTTATTTGTAAGAGTGAGCTCGACAGCTCAGCAATTCTAACAGTTTTCATGCTTCACATAACATACAACATCATATTCAGTTCATGTAATTATAAACAATTTATATTTACTACGCATGTTACTTTTCACATAACAAGTATATCATCAAATATCAACTTTCAATCTCATTTATATCTCATATACAGTTCATATATAAATTCACATTATCACAGCATAATATAATTCAACTAACAGTTATTGAATTCATATATCAAATAGGAACTGAAAGACTTGCCTGATTCGTAGTTTAACAACTACGACTTAACTGCTTAAGAATCTCTGCACTTTGTCTAATCCTACACAGTTATATTAATCATAGAGATCACACCCATCAGTTATACACTTCCATACATTCTCAATATAATAATAAGTATTACATTGTTGTCTAGCTTGGTTCTTAGAACCTTCGTCTCACATTCTTATCGTATTCCTAGAATAATTATGTAAGTATACGTATACTTTAACCATACGTACTTACTAATATTCTTCATATACACATGCCTGTCTACCACTAATCTATTTACATATAGCTAGTGTAGTCCATCTTTTGAGTTAATCATTCTCATTTATCATTACTAACACATGAGACCATAACAAAGCAAATATATTCTATTAACCGTCAAAGTCGAATTCAAGTATTAACATATGGTTCTACATAGCATGTATACACATTAAAGGACACTTTCATGCTCGTTTAACCTTTTCACGTGCAATCTACATAATATAGGTCCTAAGTCAATATTTCAACAACTTAAGGCCACTCGAGGTCATGAACATCTCAAAATTCATCATGCTAGCTCTTTAAACACATAAAGTATTCATGTAACTCATATTGGGTATGTTCATGAATATTCATATTTCATACATGTAACTATTATAGTTATTAGTTTGAAAACATGCTTCGTTTATGCTAAACTTGGTTTCACGACATGTAGTCATGGTGTATATACATGCATGTTACATGAGAGAGTCCAAGAGTGCTATTACATATGTTTATAAACATCAAAATCCAAATCTCAAGGTAACATGTTAACGTGCACGACCACAACTTATATTTTCATTAGTAAGCTCACTAATAAGGCTCGTATGTTCACATTACATTGTGGAACATATGTATGTAAGTTAACATGCTCTTTATGCATTCTTAAACCATACCAATATATTTGAAAAATCAGAACGTTAGCCTGGTATATACATGTCAAAAGTTTGTTTTGTAAAACTTACATTTTTGCTACTAGTGAGGTTTGCATGTTCGTATTTCATTATGAAGCTTATCTACGCAAGTGAACATACGAATCATGTATTTCTAAGTCATACTCATATGCTTGAAGGGTCAGAATGTTAAAATAGATATAACATGTCAAAGTCCCTTTTTGAAACTCTAAGTTCATTTTGAAAACCACAAGTTATTTCATCACTCGTGCATGTAAATATAGCAACACATGTGCATGTTAATATACTCATATAGGCATGTTAAATCCATTAATATTCTTGCTTAAGCTATCTTGGCCACTATCTCTTAACAAAATCTGCAGCAGACTGCAGAAAAATTTTTCAAGCTTCAGGGCCCGGCGCAGCTGCGCCGCTGGCCAGCCAGAGATAGAGATGTCTTCTGCTTCGGCAGGTTCCAGCCCATATCACCAAATTTCTTCACGAATTCTGTTCTAATCAACCACATTCTAGTTTAAACATGCTTATATGCTTATATAACAACTAATTAACACTATCCAATAAAAATTATGAATTCCAACTATTATCCATAATTTAAGAAGTCTCAGAGAATAATCATGAAGGACATGAGAATGTGATTATACCTTTGTTGTGCAAATGAACTTGCTGCTACAGAAATCTCCTACTGCTAAAATGATATTACTAATGTATATATATACATGCTCTCAATCTCATACTTAAGAAATCTCAGCAATGAACAATGGAGGAGAAGAGTTCATATTTATAACCAAATCAATACCCAGACAAATGCAAAATCTCCCAAATCAAACCACTAGATTGTAGAATTATATGGAGGTTAGCAATTAGTTGGTGAGAGTTGTTGGAACTCATCATGAATTCCTCACCCTTGCTCATCCTTTGCTATGGAATGCTGAGTTTGAGAGCAATAGGGAGTAGACTAGCAATTGAGTTATTCACGTGAGAAGGAAATGTGCCTCTCATTATGGGACAATGCACATACTCAGCATTCTAGCAACACACAACACTTAATTATTATACACATAACATATACTTAGGTTATAATTTGAGTCACAATGTACTTTCAATATATAACTAATATTACAATGTAGCAAGTAGGGATACATATATTCAACATATAATCCATGTACATTTTATCTTACCGATATAATTCTATTGGGTACCATCACAGTGTATTGTCTCCTCTATTATTAAATTCAATAATTGTTTACAATATATCCATGATATATTATTTTATTGTATACTCACGTATAATTTTGTCACATAACCACATGATATATTCATGTAGCTTTCACAATCTAATCAATCTTAATACATGGTTTCTATATATAGTATAGTCACCTTGTACTATATGTATAATATATAGTTAACTAGCATATATTAACGGTTTAATTATCGCATGTTTGTTTGAAATAATTCATCGATTAAATATAATCTTATTATATTTATAAATCCTTCGCTCATTGATTTACTATTTATTCAAAATAATAATTAATCAACATATTATCACATAATTAATTGATAATAGTATTTTGTCCATAACAATAATTAATATAATAAGACAGTATATCTCATTCCTCATCAACTTAATAATTACAAATCCGATTATACTTATAATCGATTTCCTTATTATTATACTATCACTAGCCATAATAATAAATCCACATACTATAATAACAATTAATATAGATTAATTGTTTAATTAATAATTCTTCCATCCTTGAATTAATCAATTCATTACCGAATCTATTATCGTGCCACACAAGGCATATCTCACAAGCTTACACTAAGCTTATTCTCATTCTCGACACTTATTTATTTCCACCACATGTTAAATTTACTTAGGACTGTTAAGTCACAAGGTTCACATATATAAATATATCGTGAATGAAAATATTCAAATATTCTATATAACCTTTATGGTAATATAATAACTCAAGCTATTAAAATGCTAAATTACTTCAATTAATCATACTTATAATAAGTATAACTTTTATGCTTATAATAATTAATATATACTCTATTAATTATTCAAATAATAATATTCACGATCAAATAATAACTTAAATTATTTAATATATTAAAATAGCTTAGTTTCCTTTCATTAATTGAACTCCCTTGAAAAATACATTAGAAATTATGTATTTTGTCATAACATAAATATTATGTTTTCTCCGAATAAAGACATTCATTATTAGAAAATACTTTATTTATTGACTCAAGATATTATAATATAATATAATATCGAATAATTACATGTACAACACATGTACATATATTATATATAGAAAATAGATAGTAAGTTTATTTTCTATTAAAATAAATTATTTCCATCAATTTATTAACATATAGCAAATACGTTTTAATATATTTACTATATTAACCAATCGCACCTCATACAAAAATATATAAGGTAATATTATTATTCAAAAATAACATTTTCTCTTTTTATTAAAATAACTCAATATTAAAAATTATTTTAATACACTTTATTAGAAATATATAATAATTAGTTCTCTTTCTTTTCTATAAATTGTTCCCAAAATAATTTCTTCAAATATTCATTTATTCATTTAAAGATATAATGATTTTCATCTCCCTTTAATAACGTATATATATATATATATATATATATATATATATATATATATATATATATATATTTAACATTATTCGCACATTAGACTTTCTCAAATATTACTGTTCTAAGTAATATAAAAGTATCAAGTATAATTACATATTCCACACACTTATTTATTTACTCATTTACTTAAGTAAATTAAACACTGTACTATATTATCACCGTTAATTAAGGTTCAATATTCACATTATACTATTCCATAATATAACTCCCAACTTAAATTAACTCATATTTATTCTTATTAGTTAATTCCTTAACTAACTGATGCTTCACTATCCAAACCTATTTACGGATAGCTTAAGTGCTATTAATAACATACTAGTTATTAATACACATACACAAGAATATGGTGATTATACATTAAGGATATTTAATGTCACCAACTTACTATAATAAAATAATTCTATAAATTATTTAATATCGATAGGAATTTATCCACTTCCTTTATATCCACAGAATCGTCTCTACGATAATTAACGATATATATTAATAATATATTTATTAATCACAAAAATCACTTATTACATAGTTCATATAACCCTATGTAACAAAATACCACATACCTAATATCACATATATATATATATATATATATATATATATATATTTATTCGAACCCATCTCACGGTTTAAGAATTTTATTTATTAAATCATTATTTAATAATATCTAAAAATTCGGGTTCTCACAGAAGATAACCAAGTCCTGTGAAATGTGCATATATATGTATATATATATATATATAAAAGCAGTAAACTACCGCGAATTTGACATCCGGGCTTGACAGAATTAAAAAGTTAGTATATATACAAATAAATATATATATAAAAAAACAAACCTGGACTGGGAAGATAACCCAGTCTGGCGAAGTTGCTAAAAACGAAGATGCAATTATATAAAAGCTGTTAGAAGCGACGTATCGTCAATCCGAGTAGTAGAAATACAAAAAAATGCATTTATGTACTAAAATGTACCAAAAGTTAACAAAAAGGGCCACGAAACTGAGTTCCGGGCATATTTAGAAAATGAAATTTAATATGCAAGTGTATAACAGCGTAATGAAGTAATATAAACTTGTTGATCGTAAAAATACTCACAATGGACTGCTACACGGGCTTTTTGCCAAATCGTAGGCTTTAAACGTCCAAACTACCGATTAATTTTTGATATGTGGTAGTATATGGGTATATCTACGTGTTAGAGTGAAAATATTTGAATTTGAAAGACAAGAAAATGGCTGAAAAATCAAATGGGCAGGGGTTCAGAGCATTTTCGAATTATCAAATGAGCTTGGGGTGAGCTCATATTTATAGACCCAGGAGAGGCAGGTCAACCTGCAGCTACCACGGGTCCACCTACGGTTCCACCTGGCAGGGGTCTTGTGGCAGGCCCCATCGTCTCAAAGTACGTGCACTCGAGCAATGTGAGGTCCGGTTCGAAACTTTCTAACTTTTGATCGGAGCGTCCGTTTGAGGTCTGCTATACCTTTTTGGAAAGCTCTTGCCGAGCGCGTCTGTGACAACCCAAAAATTTTTAAAATCTTAAATGATTAAAATAATGGTTAAAAGAATAAACCTAGATGAGAATTTGAGAAATAATTTAAAATTTTTAAAGTAGAACCTATATGGTTCACTATTTAAATGAGAATATAGCATATATGGTTTACAAAATTTCTAAACCCTAGAAATGAATCTATATGTACTTGAAAGAATATTAAGGATTAGGTACTACGATACCTATAAAGTTTGGTGACCTAATATATAAATTAGGTATTTGAATCAAATGACTTCAAGTGTTATCTGTATTTAATTGTCCTAGTATTTTAACTATATACTAGTGACCTAATCTAATAGATTTATGAAATATGTCTCAACCTATTAGGTTATCTTGTATGATTATGTGAGTGTTTACAACTTATTAAGTTAATTAAGGCTATTAAGTTAATACACTTAGTGGAGTATGTTATGACTTATGTGAATTATGTGTATGATTAAATAAATATACATTATATAATGTGTATACATTTATTTTGTATATAAAGATAATTAAGAATATGTAATTATCAATAATGTTGAGCATTAGTTCTAGTGGTAATAGATTTAATGGAGTAAGGAGGGTAAGTAATTTAAGTAGCCTAATTTGTAGCCCAATTATTTATTTAAGCATTGGACTTGTAGATAATTTGATTGAATAGCAATTAAATTATTAAACTAGCCCAATATATTATTTATGAGACAAGTATTATGATGACCCAGTTTAATTATGGGTGGAAGCCCAAGTGTATTTTTGTTAGTAAGTAAATTAATAAAAAGGTGCAAGCCTAAAAGAATTAAATGAAGGCTCAAGCTTAGCCCAAATCAAGGAAGGGTAGTATAGTCATTAGATAAGCTTTTAATAAAAATCAATTAGTGTGGACAAGGCCATGTGTGGCCGGGTAAGAGAGGAGGAGAAAGGGAGATGCATGTATTGATTGTGATCACTTTAGTTGGTATTTACTTTTGAGGTGTCATTATAATAATGGAGCCAACACTTGACTATTGCTTGCAAGCTACCACTAAATAATGTGAGTGAGAGAGAGAGAGAGAGAAAATAAGATTTGTAAGGATATGATGGATAGATACTATGATATCTAATAATTACTTTTGATAGCACACTTCATTATCTCACTTTATTTTTTTTGTAAGAAAAGCTAAGAGAGAGAAAGAAGAGATAAGAAATAAATAACAAGAAAAAGAGAAAGGGAGAAGTTCGGACAAAAAGAGGGAGAAGGATGAGGGCGGCAGCCCGTGAGAGGGAGAGGAAGAGAGAGAAAAGTGTTCCATAGCAGAGAAAGAAGAAGAAGAGGAAGCTCAAGCAAAGGTATAAACCTATTTTACTAAGATTTACTATTCTTTGTTTTCGTAATTGGATAAAAAAGGGGGTTTCTTAATTTTAAAGTGTAAACCCTTTAATCTATGTGTTCTTTTTAGATTCATGTATGGATCTAACATATTCAAGTGTTAGAAATTGAGTCTAAAGCATAAAAGGGAAAATAAGTTTTTCAAAAAAATTAGAAACCTAATTTTTCTTAGCTTTACTTGTGTTTTGTTTTGATTTTGTGAAAGATTGATGAAATAGATCATGGATCATGTTAAATCCATGAGTATATGAGATATTAGGATGTCATATGATGATTTATGATGGATTATGTTTGTTAATGGGTGAGAATATGAAAGATTTCTTAGAAATCACAAAAGAATGGAAAATCAGATTTTGAGAAAACGCAACATAAAATTCAAACGACTATATCTCCTATTGTTTTTTGAATTTTTGAGTGTGGTCAATTTTTAGAGTTAGATATATAAGTCTTCTAACGTTTTCAAGTAGAATCAATGAAAAAGAAGTTGTAGATTTTCGTGTGGACAGTTTTTAGCAAAGGACACCAAAATTGAAAATGGCCAAAAAGTAGGCTGCCACTATTTTCTAAGGGAAATTTTGGCAATTTAATTTGTGAAATAAATTCCAATCTTCTAGGACATAAAAATATATGTTATAAAGTAGCTTGTGTCCAAAACTTAGCTCATTCCGACTTAAATTAACCAAGTTATGACCATTTCAATATTTGTATTTTTTCAATGAAAATCGCTATAACCGGAGTTGTATAACCCCGATGGCCACGAAATTTAAATTGGAGACTAACGTTAACCTGTGTAAGATCCTGTCAAGAGTTGGGAATTTCTGGAGTTAAGCGTGATGTAGCTAATTTCCTAAGGAATTAACTGGAAATGGATTTTTTAAAAATACTTAAAGGAGTTGAGAAATTCCAGAAAAATTATTTTTGTGTATGGATTATATGTATATATGTGTGGCCAAAGGATAGAAATATAATAAGCTGATTTGGTATTTTCATAAATAGGGTGTTTTAGCTTGCTGAAATGAACATTTTAGGTTGCTGAAATGAAAACTGAAAATGTTAAGAAGAGAGTTTGGTTTCAGCTTGCTGAAATAGAAATTGAAAAGGTTAGGAAGGGAAGATAGTTTGATTTTAGTTTACTGTAATAGTAAATAGTTTACTGAGTTATAATAAGAACTTATAACATGATCAAGTAAGTGTTAAGTCTAAGGAAGTGCGTCGTACTCATTAATGATTGATGTATAGTAGCTGGGCTAAACGATTCTTTCAGGGAGCGGAGGTATATACGAATTAGCAACCGATCTAACTCGCTGTAAAAATAGTGTAGACGAGATGAAAGCTAATTTGTTGGTTGTTTGTGGGAAACCACTCAGTATACTATATTGAATATTATTAAAGACTCGATCTGTGCTAGGGTTAGACTTATAAATAAGTATAGTGTTAAGGTTATCTAATATTTGACTATGTGGTTAAGTTTAAGATAGTTTACTTTTAAAGTATTAGTATTATGGAATAAAGTATGTTATACTAATTGAAAGATCAATCTCATAAATGATAGGACTTTTCAATAAAGCGATTATATTAGATTGCATAGCAGTAATTGACAATACATGCAAGTTTTCTTTAACTCAAACTTGAGTTATATTTTCAAAACATGTTCGTGAATAATTACTGTTGATTATTCACATCTATACTGATTATTGATTCGCACCTTGTGCATATTGTATATGTTCATCAGGTATGAAAGACTAATCACTTTCATTGCCATATGATTCAGTTAAATTTGTTCATATTCATTGTTGGCCATTCCGCATTATTGATTATGTCATTCAGTATTGAAATTGATTCATATTCTTTCGCAATCATATATTGTTTAAAGTTTGACAGCATATTATTCTTTCTTTTAATCATGATATATCTTCATTGTATTTAAACTTGCTGGACAAATTTGTTGCTCACTCTTGCTATATCATGATAAAATTTTCAGATTAAGATGAAAGCTCGAATAAAGACAGAGGCAAAGGAAAAGTCCAAGATTAAATTATTATCTAGTTAGCATTATTAAATTTTCTAACGCAAATGACATTGTAAATCTTTTAAGATATTGAAGGTATATATTAAGTTAAGGTTACAGACATTGGGGTTTATGTTGTAAGTGTTATTGTATAAATAATTTATGTTTATATCTTCCTCATTAGATGATAGAATATGTATGATGATGAAGTACCGTAACGTACTAGATCCGAGGTACTGGGGATCCGGATTTAGGGGCGTCACAGGTTGGTATCAGAGCTATAGTTTATAAACCTTAGGTAGGGTTACCTTAGGATATAACCGCAGAGATGAGGAATATGAATAAACTCAAATAGAGTTTAAGTGATAAGAGATGAATTCAAGAAATTCATTATTAAGATAAGAAGATCGTAAAACAAAACGATCATAAGATAGAAAAGAATCGTAATATAACACGATTATAAGAAAAGATCACAACGTGATCTGATGAGGTCATAGGAAGACTAATGATCAATCTATTGATTGGAATTTATAGCAGAATTGCTATACGAATATGTTACTATAAAATAGTATGAGTTAAACTCAAAAGAGTTGAAATGGATGATATACGGATTAAATAAAATTCATATTGAGCATAGAGGAAGCTAGGAATACGTGAGATTTCAATTGAGGACTCGTGTGATAGCTGAGTTGTACAAACCTTTGTATGGGCGGGGGTTTTTTGGTTTGGTCTAACGACTATTAGTTTATCACATTGATAATCATTGAAATGTTGGTGTCGCGTTATTCGCTATATGTATGTTGAGAAGGTGATTCTTTTCTCGTGTGTATAACGGATAGGTAGAGAATATAAGATAGGTGCGAGTTCTTACAAATCATACTTATGGCAAGTTTGTGACTCATGATCGTATGGTATGTTTTTGAACCCCTAAACGTATAGAAAGTTCTTTATTGGTTCTTGAACTACATATTGTTAGGATAAGTTCCTAAACTCATATTATTGTGAAAAGTTCCTGAACTCATAACGTGTGGTATCTTTGATGAACTATACTGGGGTATAGGAAAGTTGTGGATGATGAATTGAAAGATTTTAGTATAGTAAGTTTTAATGGTGATAGAATAGATAGAATTATTAAGCAATTGATCGTTAGAGAAATTGAAGTTGATTGTGGAAGCATAGGTATTCCAAATCTTCTAGCTATGCTAGACTTCAAAATTTTTGACATCAAGCTAAATTCGCACTGATGTGCCTTTTCGAAATAAAATGAATTTTTGTTATCTTTAAAACATAGTGACAAGGGTGTGGAGATGGACTCCGAGCCATTATCACATCGTTACCTGTTGCGATATGATAACACCAAAAATAATTTTTTTAATGGTTTTGAAATGTTTAAAGAAGAGTCTATGCTAATTTTTTTGGCTAGACAAAAATAATTTGAAATATAAAAATATATTTTATATATCATCAATGCATCATGAAACCTGGTGCAAAAATGATAAAAACAATGGTGTTATTAATGCAGTCTTACCTAGTGGTGGATGTGATCTACGGATCGTCAGCCCACTATGGTATATTGCAGTAAGACAACATCACAAAAATGACAGAATCCTCAAACGTACTGTAAATACAGTGCGGTATCATGACGTCATAAAAATAATTTTCCGAATTTTAAAGAAAAGTCAACTGCCATTTAAATTTGGCCAGACATATGTTTCGATTGATGTTCGAACTATTGGTATATGTCTAAAGCAATTTGATTCAGCTAAACAAATATTTATGAAATTTCAAGTATCTCTTTGAGAACTTATTTCGAACCATATTATTTTAATTCAGACTTCCGTCTGAGTATGAATAACCCCAAAAAATTAGGATATCTTGGTTGGATGATATATTACAATCTTTAAACGCATGGAGTCGTTCGACTAATTAAGGCCAGCGGTAGTTTACCTTCTTCATGATTGTAAACATATCTACTATTTGGTTACGGTGAATACCGTTAAACCCGAGAGTTTATGGTCTATATGACCCCTCAGCATGATTTGAAAAGTTTTTAACTCCTTAGAGAGAAGTCTGGGTAGAATGTGATGATAGAATAGTTTCTCATAGAAGGAAGCCATATGTACTCATTAAATGAGAATGAAATCATATAAAGGTTAATTTGAAAACCTAGTTTTGGTGAATTAAAGGAGTAGGGATTAGTAGGCTCTAATTTCGAGGACGAAATTCTTAGAAGAATGAGTGAATATGACAACCCAAAAATTTTTAAGATCTTAAATGATTAAAATAAAGGTTAAAAAAATAAACCTAGATGAGAATTTGAGGATTAATTTAAATTTTTTAAAGTAGAACATATATGGTTCACTATTTGAATGAGAATATAGTATATATGGTTTACAAAATTTCTAAACGCTATAAATGAATCTGTATGTAGTTGAAGAATATTAAGGATAAGGTACTACGATACCTATAAAGTTTGGTGTCCTAATATGTAAATTAGGTATTTGAATCAAATGACTTCAAGTGTTATCTGTATTTAATTGTCCTAATATTTTAACTATATACTAGTAACCTAATTTAATAGATTTATGAAATATGTCTCAACCTATTAGGTTATCTTGTATGATTATGTGAGTGTTTATAACTTATTAAGTCAATTAAGGCTATTAAGTTAATACACTTAGTGGAGTATGCTATGACTTATGTGAATTATGTGTATGATTAAATAAATATATATTATATAATGTGAATACATTTATTTTATATATAAAGATAATTAAAAATATGTAAATATCAATAATATTGAGCATTAGTTCTAGTGGTAATAGATTTAATGGACTAAGGAGGGTAAGTAGTTTAAGTAGCCTAATTTGTAGCCCAATTGTTTATTTAAGCATTGGACTTGTAGATAATTTGATTTAATAGCAATTCAATTATTAAACTAGCCCAATATATTATGTATGAGACAAGTATTATGATGGCCTAATTTAATTATGGATGAAAGCCCAAGAGCATTTTTGTTAGTAAGTAAATTAATAAAAAAGTGCAAGCCCAAAGGAATTAAATGAAGGCCCAAGCTTAGCCTAAATCAAGGAAAGTTAGTATAGTCATTAGAGAAGCTTTTAATAAAAATCAATTTGTGTGGACAAGGCCAAGTGTGGCTAGGTAAGAGAGGAGGAGAAAGGGAGATGCATGTATTGATTGTGATCACTTTAGTTCGTATGTACTTTTGAGGTGTCATTATAATAATGGAGCCAACACTTGACTATTGCTTGCAAGCTACCACTAAATAATGAGAGAGAGAGGGAGAGAATAAGATTTGTAAGGATATGATGGATAGATATTATGATATCTAATAATTCCTTTTGCTAGCAAACTTCATTATCTCACTTTATTTTTTTTGTAAGAAAAGCTAAGAGAGAGAAAGAAGAGATAAAAAAGAAATAACAAGAGAAAGAGAAAGGGAGAAGTTCGGACAATGAGAAGGAGAAGGAGGAGGGCGGAAGCCCATGAGAGGGAGAGGAAGAGAGAGAAAAGTGTTCCATGGAAGAGAAAGAAGAAGAAGAGGAAGCTCAAGCAAAGGTATAAACCTATTTTACTAAGATTTACTATTCTTTCTTTTAGTGATTGGATGAAAAAGGGGGTTTCTTGATTTGAAAGTGTAAACCCTTTAATCTATGTGTTCTCTTTAGATTCATGTATGGATCTAACACATTCAAGTGTTAGAAATTGGGTCTAAAGCATAAAAGGGAAAATAAGTTTTTCAAAAAAAATAGAAACCTAATTTTTCTTAGCTTTACTTGTGTTTTGTTTTGATTTTGTGAAAGATTGATGAAATAGATCATGGATCATGTTAGATCGATGGGTATATGAGATATTAGGATGTCTTATGTTGATTTATGACATATTATGTTGGTTAATGGGTGAGAATATGGAATATTTCTTAGAAATCACAAAAGAATGAAAAATCAAATTTTGAGAAAATACAACATGAAATTCAAACAACTATATCTCCTATTCTATTTTGAATTTTTGAGTGTGGTCAATTTTTAGAGTTAGATATATAAGTCTTATAACTATTCCAAGTGGAATCACTAAAAAAGGAGTTGTAGATTTCAGTGTGGACTATTTTTAGCAAAGGACGCCAAAACTGAAAAAGGTCAAAGAGTAGGCTGCCACTATTTTCCATGAGCGATTTTGGCAACTTAGTTTGTGAAATAAATTCCAATCTTTTCGTACATGAAAATATATGTTATAAAGTTGTTTGTGTCCAAAAATGAGCTCATTCCGACTTAAATTGACCAAGTTATGACCATTTCAATATTTGTATTTTTTCGACAAAAATCACTATAACCGGAGTTGTATAACTCTGATGGACACGAAATTTAAACTGGAGGCTCACGTTAACATGTGTAAGATCTTGCCAAGAGTTGGTATTTTCTGCAGTTAAGCGTGATGTAGCTAATTTCTTAAAAATTAACTAGAAATGAATTTTTGAAAAATACTTAAGGCAGTTGAAAAATTCTAGAAAAATTATGTTTGTGTACGGATTATATGTATATATGTGTGGGCAAATGATAGAAAAATAATAAGCTGATTTAGTATTTTCATAAATAGTGTGTTTCAGCTTGCTAAAATGAACATTTTAGGATGCTGAAATGAAAACTGAAAATGTTAGGAAGACAGTTTGATTTCAGCTTACTAAAATAGAAACTGAAAAGGTTAGGAAGGGAAGATAGTTTAATTTTAGTTTACTGAAATAGTAAACAGTTTACTGAGTTATAATAAGAACTTATAACGTGATCAAGTAAGTGTTAAGTCTAAGGTAGTGCAGTCGTACTCATTCATGATTGATGTATAGTAGCTGGGTAAACAATTCCTTCAAGGAGCAGATATATATACGAATTAGCAACCGATCTAACTCACTGTGAAAACAGTGTAGACGAGACGAAAGCTAATTTATTGGTTGTTTGTGGGAAACCACTTAATATACTATATTGAATATTGTTAAAGACTCGATCTGTGTTAGGGTTAGACTTGTAAATAAGTATAGTGTTAAGGTTATCTAATATTTGACTATGTGGTTAAGTGTTAGATAGTTTACTTTTAAATGATTAGTATTATGGGATAAAGTATGTTATACTAATTGAAAGATCAATCTTATAAATGATAGGTGTTTTCAATAAAGCGATTATATTAGATTGCGTAGCAGTAATCGACGATACATGCAAGTTTTCTTTAACTTAAACTTGAGTTATATTTTCAAAGCATATTCGTGAATAATTATTATTGATTATTCACATCTATACTGATTATTGATTCGCACCTTGTGCATGTTGTATATGTTCATCAAGTATGAAAGGCTGATCACCTTCACTGCCATATGGTTCAGTTAAATTTGTTCATGTTCATTGTTGGCCATTCCGCATTATTGATTATGTCATTCAGTATTGAAATTGATTTATATTCTCTCGCAATCATATATTGTTTAAAGTTTGACCGCTTATTATTCTTTTTTTCAATCATGATATATCTTCATTGTATTTAAACTTGTTGGGAAAATTTGTTGCTCACTCTTGCTATATCATGATAAAATTTTTAGATTAAGATGAAAGCTCGAATAAAGACAGAGGCAAAGGCAAAGTGCAAGATTAAATTATTATGCAGTTAGCATTATTAAATTTTCTGACGCAAATGACATTGTAAATCTTTTAAGATATTGAAGGTATATATTAAGTTAAGGTTATAGACCTTGGGATTTATATTGTAAGAGTTACTGTATAAACAATTTATGTTTATATCTTCCGCATTAGTTGATAGAATATGTATGATGATGAAGTACCATAACGTACTAGATCCGAGGTACTGGGGACCCAGATTTGGGGGCGTCACAGCGTCGCAATGACATGGGAGAAAACTTTTCTGAGTCCAAAAAGACGGGTTCATAACCAGGCCTTTGATTCCTCGCAGTTTGTTCATTTAGCTGTCTTACGCTGTCTCTACTCGGGATCATTGCTATGGTTAGTTCTGACCTTAGTGGCATCAATTTGGCTTGAGTTTGACCAAATCGGCTTTAAGGTAGTAAAATGACTGTTTTATCCTTCCTGGGGTTGCCTTCAATGTCGGCATGGCCTTCGGCTGACTTCCTGGGGTTGTTTCCAAGGTTTTGATCCCATTCGAGTCTGTTTGTCCTCAGTGTTATCTCTGAGGCTGACTTGGTCCTTCCAGATTTTCCTCTGGAGAGGTTGTGATGCTTCAGGATTATTTCTGAAGTTTACATGAGCTCCTAGGTTAAGACCGGGGCTGACTTGTACCTCCTGGGTTGAGACCAGGGCTGACATATACCTCCCGGGTTAAGACCGGAACTGACCTGTACCTCCCGGGTTAAGACTGGGGCTAACCTGTACCTCCCGAGTTGAGATCGGAGATGACCTGTACCTCTCGGGTTGAGACCGGGGCTGATCTGTACCTCCCGGGTTGAGACCGGGGCTGACCTATACTTCTCGGGTTGAGATCGGGGCTGACTTGTACCTCCCAGGTTGAGACCAGGACTGACCTGTACCTCCCTGGTTGAGACCGGGGCTGACCTGTACTTACCGAGTTGAGACCGGGGCTGACCTGCACCTCCCGGGTTGAGATCGGGGCTAACCTATACCTCCCGAGTTGAGATCGGGACTGACTTGTACCTCCCGGGTTGAGACCGGGGCTGACCTGTACCTCCCGAGTTGAGACCGGGGATGACCTGTACTTCCCGGGTTGAGATCGGGGCTGAGTTGAAGGCCCGGTATTGAGACCGGTGTTGATTTGAAAAGACAGTTTTACCCTCCTATAGTGTTAGTAACAGTGAAACAAAATTTTGAGTGTCTATAGCAGCCAACAAGAATATCAAGAAGATCTTGCAAAAGATGTCCGCCAAACACAAATAATGGCCTGACTTGTTGCCTTTGACTCTGTTAGCCTACAGAACATCAATGCGCACTTCTACTAGGACTACCCCCAACTCACTAGTCTCTGGCATGGAAGCAGTACTCCCCATAAAAGTTGAAATAGAATCATTAAGAGTATAAATAGATGTTTAGATGGAAGAAGACCAATGGATACAAGAGCGATACCATCACTTATCTCTAATAGATGAGAAAAGGGTGAAAGTAGTATGCATACAAGCCAATCATTTATGATGATAAAGCATCTACTTTGGAGACGATCTTATTTACTTAGTAATAAAAGTATTAACTTATTAAAAGCATCTAATTATCTACATGATGCTATTTTTTTAATATGTAAATAACCCATAGTTTTAAGTAATTCTTTTAGAATCATAATGATGATCATGCTAATGAGATCGAAATTCTTAGAAAGCTTAAAACTAAAACAGTTCCCAATCGTGGGATTACTAAAAGGGAAATTAGTAAATCCGGATAGATTAGTACATATGTTGCTTGCTCATTGGATGAGGATGATTAATCTCATGATCATTTGTGTGGAGACACTAAAGCAAGTATATAGGTGCTTATTGGAGAATAAGTTCACTGAACGTGACTCGCTATGGAATACCTAATGGAGTTTTAGTTGCCTGTCAATAGTAATTCCTAATGTGATAGTAGTACAAGCGATCTTTGGACTTAACATTATCATAGTATCTTGTGTGTAATGAATTATACTTTGACTTATTTCTTAAGACCCTTAGGGTATATCAAAGGGTATGATTGGGTATAATGAGTTACATATGGAGATAATGAATGATCAATAAAGAATCCACCACTTCTAGTAAAAGAAGAGATATGTCCTATGTGATTCGTTAAATGACAACCCAGTAGTCCTTGGCCAAGGCAGAATGAAATTAGAAAGGAGTTTTTAATTTGTATTATTTGGAGTTATGCATTTTCTAATCGAAATACATATAATTAAATAAAATAAGACTTGACAGTAATTTCATGTCTTATATTTAATTGGGACATTGTATGGTGGAAGGATTGAATTGTACAGTAACTATTTACTCACAAGTTCTTTTATAATTGATGTTGAAATCTATATTATCTGAAAAGTCGTTGATCGCTAGGGAGGATTTTCCTTATTGTAGAATAAATATTATTTATTTAAATAGATTATTAGTTCAATTTATTTATTTAAATAAGATTAGAATTATTCTAATTGATTTATTCACAACCGATTTAATATGAAAAACCTCAAGGGTCACACCATAAAAGGAAGAATAATTAATTAAGAAGTTAATGGCATAATCGTAATAACGCATTAAGTGTAATTAATTTAATTTATGGAGATAGAATAAATAAAATAGCTTAATATTTATTATTTAATATTTTACAAATATTAAATATTAATTAATAAGAGTAGTCTTATTAATATTATTATAATTATTATTATTTTAATTTCTAAAGGAGTTTAGGAATTAATTTAATATTAGTACTCTCATTTATTCCTAATAAGATTAGGAGGCAAATTAATTAAAGAAGTTTAATTAATTAAATCTAAATATGTTGGGAAGCCTAATTAATTAAATGAGTTTAATTAAACAAATAAAAACCTATGTCTAATAGGATTAGAATAGTTGACCAATATCTATATAAGAGGAGTCTTCTGTTAGATGTCCGTTGATGCAATTCTAATTAATGGAGAGTACTCCTTTTTTATAAAGAGGATAGAAACTAGGGTTTAGCCAACCACCCTCCTTGAATAATTCTTTTTCCTTGGTGGATCACCTCTAGAGGCCAAACACTTGGGTGGCTAATGTTGATCAAAGGAAGAAATATAACCTGAAAATTCAAGGAGGTCACGAAGAAAAAGTAGTTGAACTCGTATATGTGGAAGCTTCGTTCTACAAGAATATGATTCCATAACTTCTTATTTATTGTTTTAAATTAATAATATGTATAACGGATGATCTGGGTAATGGTTTTGTAGAAAATTTTAAACTCTGATATACCATATTTTCGCTAATTTTTGCAATTTGATTGCGCCATAATTTCATACAAACCCAACAGTGGCATTAGAGCCAAACTTTTATGCAATTATTAATTGTTTTGATTTCATATACATATTGGTATGTATTTAGAATAATTTATTGGGCATAATTTTATTGTATAAAATTATTTTTTATAGAAAAAAAAGAGTCAAATCACGAATTCCTTTTTTTTGGACGAATCAATTTTTTTTCCAAAGGAGTGCATGTTCTGCATCACGTTATTCAGGATGTTTTTTTTAAAAAAAAGGATGATGAAGCCGCCTTTTTCACTTTCCTGGGATTTCTAATGTAAATGAAGTGAATCAGTTTTTAAGAAAAGGAAGAGGTCAAGTTAGCTATATATATATATATATATATATATATATATATATATATATATATATTAAAATGTAACAGTTATATATATATTAATTATGTTACGGTTATATATATATAATATATATATACAGTTATATTATATATATATATATATATATATATAATTTTAATAATTTTATAATTAAAATAAAGAGTTTATTTTAATCTTGAAATTGGATTTCATGCAATTCAAAATTGTCCATTAAATGATACTCATATATATATAAAATATTTCAATTAATGAGATTAATATTTATTTATTGATGCATATGGTGATATGTATGATAATAAATGAGATTGATTATGGGACTATTGACCAATGTAATTGAATTTTATTTTAGTTGAATGCTTGAATGAATGAGTTTTATTAAATGGGGTCTACGTACCTCGTCTCCCCTCATTTTTTTCTTGATGTAAAGTTATATCCACCCTCCTATGTACTTCCCCTTGACTACTGATCAAGGTTTCTATTTAAATTAAATAGTTTAATGTAATAGAAATTGTGACGCCCCCAGAATAGGTCCATTCAACCCAACCCATTCTGAGTCGCCAAATACATGGTACAGAATTCAAATACAAACTTTATATCATACGATCGTGCAAAATACGACCACACAACTGTGAGTCTCAGTACAAATATGTAGAAAATATTAAGATTCAAACTAAGTCCTCATTACAATTATTATCACACTATTTATCAGAAATAGTGAGGACTACTACTGCTCTAACTCGGACCATCACTCTGTCCCCCGACTAGTCCCCGCAACATTCTCATTTCCTGAAGAGGACAACAGATGAAAAGGGTGAGCTCAACTAGCCCTGTAAAGAATATTATGACTAAGATAATGAAAAATAAATTATCGTTAGCCTTCAACAGTTCAGATAAAATATTATTGATAACATGTTTTAGATCAATATTCGCAGCGGAAATAACCGTTCATCATCAATATTTTATCCCTGTAACATCAATCAATATTCATCTCATCAAATATTCATCTTTGCACTACAGGCTAAAGATATTCATTTGTATCATCAGTGGTCATATTCAACACCTGTCATCTTTGCACTACAGGCCAAAGATATTCATCAGGTAATCATTCATCTTTGCTCTACAGGCCAAAGATATTCATCAAGTAATCATTCATCTTTTAGGACTGAGGATAATGAAAAATATTTAAAAAAAACGAATCCAGTGAGATAAAAGACAAAGACTAAGGATTCGTATTTCAGTATATCCAATTCAAAAATACCTCGTAATAATCAATTATGGAGCAAAATTCAAGAATAGAGCTCAAAACTTGGATACAATCAAAGATAGTAACCTTAACAGACAATTTGGACAAATAGAAGAAAAATAAATTTTCCCGTGAATAGTGCCGTATACGTGAATAGTGCCGTATACGTGAATAGTAATCCCGACGGAAAAAAAATAAGAATTTCAACATAAAATCCATGACAATATTTCTGTATAATGATATTGAAAAGAATAATATCATTTACGAAAGAAAATAACATCCCTTACCTCAAAAAGATAGTACCTCTGACTGGAATATCGGATATAATACCGAAGAAAACTTGCGCTGAATACTAATACTCAAAGTATTGAAATACTCATAAAAATACGCTCGATATTATAGAGAGAGAAAACTTCTGATTCTGGTGTGATTTTCAATTCTAACCTAAGCACCCTATTTATAGGAAAAGCTTAGGATGCCAAAGGAGACTAAAATAATAAAATAATATTATTTTTTCTTAGCCGCCGGCTGCTCCAAAAATTCTGTTTTTTCAACCAAAAGTGGGTCCCACCCTTTATTAAAAAAAAATATTTATTTTCCGAAACTTCAATAATTCATAACAAATAGCCCCTTTGTCAGAAAAATACAAATGATGTGTCCTTCTATAGGAAATTTAATTCTCTACAACTTTGCAGAAGTAAGTTTTTCCAAATTCCAAACATAAATTATCCGAAATCCAAAAACAGATGATTTCTCACACCAAAATATTGATAAAAACACATCAGCACTAATTCCTTCTTTAATATCCACAAAATAAATATTTCCTTATCATATAAATCAATAATTAATTATTCACAAATAATATTATAGAACTACAATATTAACAACCAGGTCGTTCCCAGGACAGAGGGGGCCTTCCGATAAGGACTTCTCCTTACTGGCGCGCAATTAAATAACCCCTCCTAGACAGAACTTCCTTAGACATTGTCAATAATGCTATCTAATAATATTATTCAAATAATATGAATTATTGAGTTGATAACGTGAAATACTGTGCAACGACAATTATTGAATCAATACTACAAAATATCAACTGTAGCCATTATTGAATCAATCATAAAAAAAATAGCAACGTGGCAATTATTGAGTCAATAAAATATCAATGCAGCAATTATTGAGTCAATAATATAAAATATCAACGTAGCAATTATTGAGTCAATAATATAAAATATTGAACAGTAATTACTGTAACAATAATTGAGTAGGCTTCTCACGTAAGACTCAATAATTCGAAATACTGTGCAATACCGTGTGCTACTATGCAACACCGTGTATCACTGTATTTTAACCACCGGGTATTTCAACAGTACTAACGGTAACAACCACGCCGTTATCTTGTAAAAAGTTATTTCTGTCGCTTTCTATATCCGACAGTTATTCCGTTGTGGGGGCCCACAAATAGCTGCGCCGTCGTACGAATATTCCCCGACAACAAGAATATTCCACGACCAAACGAATATTCCCCGACAACAAGAATATTTTATAACCACTTGCTCATTTTAAAAATATTTGCACATTTCACCCATAACTTTCATATTTATCAAAACAACCCCTTACTGTTCAAAATAATATATAAAGAAAACTAAATCTTTATTCATAAAAGTTGGGATCTTACAACCTCCCCTCCTTATGAAATTTCGTCCTCGAAATTGACGTACGTACCTGGTATGTCGAAAAGGTGAGGATACCTCGCTTTCATTTCCGATTCCAACTCCCAGGTCATTTCCTCAATTGCATGGTTTCTCCACAAAACTTTAACTTGAGGTATAATTTTCGAGCGTAGGACATGCTCCTTCCTATCCAAGATCTTGACAGGTACCTCCTCGTACGTTAAATCTTCAGCTATCTCGTATGGTTCTAACTCAATAATGCGGTTTGGATCCTTCACATATTTACGTAACACGGATATGTGAAACACGTTATGAACACGAGACATGCTTGGAGGTAAAGCGAGTCTATAAGCCACATTTCCTATTCGGTCAAGAATCTCAAATGGACCAATGAATCGTGGGTTAAGCTTTCCTCTCTTTCCAAACCTTGTAACTCCTTTCCACGGAGCAACACGTAATAACACATGGTCTCCAACATTAAATTCCACGTCCTTTCGATGAAGATCTGCATAACTCTTTTGTCGATCCTGTGCCGTCTGTATACGTTGTTGGATTATTTGGATCTTTTCTGTAGTCATACGTACTAACTCTGGTCCCAACAATGTTGCTTCACCCACCTCATCCCAACATACTGGAGAACGACACTTTCTCCCATATAACTCTTCGAATGGAGCTACGCCTATACTTGCCTGATAACTGTTGTTGTAGGAGAATTCCACCAATGGTAAGTACTTATCCCAACTCCCTTTGAAGTCTAGAACACAAAGTCTCAATAGATCTTCAAGATTTTGGATAGTCCTTTCCGATTGTCCGTCTGTTTGAGGATGATAAGCCGAACTGAATCGTAAATCCGTACCCATAGCTTTCTGCAAACTGATCCAAAATCGTGAAGTAAATCTGGGATCACGATCCGAAACTATGGATACTGGCATGCCATGCAATCTTACAATCTCATTCACGTACATATGAGCAAGACGTTCAAGGGAATAAGTCTCTCGTATCGGCAAGAAATGAACAGACTTGGTTAATCTATCAACAATAACCCAAATCGCATCTAAGCCTTGAGAAACCTTGGGAAGACCCGTAACGAAATCCATCGTAATGTGTTCCCACTTCCATTTCGGAATCTCCAGTGGTTGCAATGGACCCTTCGGTACTTGATGCTCCGCCTTTACACGTTGACAAGTTAAACATCTAGAGATGAACTCCGCGATCTCTCTCTTCATATTGCTCCACCAAAATGTATGTCGAAGATCACGATACATTTTAGTACTCCCAGGATGGATCGCAAACGGTGTGTTGTGTGCCTCCATCATGATTCTATACTTCAAGTCAAAATCGTTAGGAACACAAAGTCTGGAGTTGACTCGAAGTATTCCATCTTCATCGATTCTTGCTTCTGGAATTGCACCTTCTTGCACCTTCTTCTTCATCTTCATCAGCTCCGCATCCGTAGCTTGAGCAGCTTTAACTTTATCAATCAAAGCTGGTTCTACGCGTATACTTGACATCATCGCACTCGTTTCTACATATGATCTTCTACTCAACGCGTCAGCTACCACGTTCGCTTTTCCAGGATGGTATTGGATAGTATGATCGTAATCTTTCAACAGCTCAAGCCAACGTCGTTGCCGCATGTTGAGTTCCTTCTGAGTGAAGAAATATTTAAGGCTCTTATGATCCGTATAAATCTCCACTTTCTTTCCGTACAAGTAATGTCTCCAGATCTTCAACGCGAAAATGACTGCTGCTAACTCTAGATCATGAGTAGGATAATTCCTCTCATATTCTTTGAGTTGTCGCGAGGCATAGGCTATGACTTTCCCATGTTGCATGAGAACACATCCTAACCCTTTGCCCGAAGCATCGCTGTAAATAACAAATCCATCCGAACCAGATGGTATTGTCAAAACAGGTGCCGAAATAAGTCTCCTCTTGAGCTCTTGGAAGCTCTTCTCGCATTCCTCGCTCCAAACGAATTTCGTATCTTTCCGAGTCAACTGAGTTAATGGAGTAGCGATTCGAGAAAATCCCTCTACGAACCTCCGATAATAACCAGCTAAGCCCAGAAAGCTTCGTACTTCAGTCACCGACTTAGGTTGCTCCCAGCTTTGTATTGCTTCAATCTTCGCCGGGTCAACAGATACTCCACGTTTCGATACCACGTGCCCAAGGAATGCTACTTCCTCAAGCCAAAACTCGCATTTCTTCAGCTTAGCATATAGCTTGTTCTCACGAAGCTTTTGAAGTACCAACTTCAAATGGTGTTCATGATCTTCACGGCTTTTAGAATAGATGAGAATGTCATCAATAAAGACAACAACGAATTGATCTAAATACTCCTTAAATACACGGTTCATCATATCCATGAAAGCAGCAGGAGCATTAGTCAATCCAAAAGACATGACTAAGAACTCATAATGCCCGTACCGTGTTCTGAAAGCAGTCTTTAGAATATCCTCAGTTTTAATCTTCAGCTGATGATATCCAGAACGAAGATTGATCTTTGAAAAGAATTGCGCTCCTTGCAACTGGTCGAACAGGTCATCAATACGAGGTAACGGATACCTATTCTTGATGGTGACATGGTTCAACTCCCGATAGTCAATGCAAAGTCGCATACTCCCGTCTTTCTTCTTTACGAATAAAACAGGAGCACCCCAAGGAGACGTACTAGGACGAATAAAACCGATGTCTAACAACTCTTGTAATTGGACCTTTAACTCCTGAAGTTCAATAGGAGCCATTCGATATGGGGTTTTAGAAATGGGCTTTGTACCGGGCTCAAGGTAAATAAAGAATTCAACTTCACGTTCTGGGGGTAGACCGGGAAGTTCTTCGGGAAATACATCAGGAAACTCATTAACAACGAAAATATCATTCAAATCTGATGTATTCTGATTTAGATCAGTGACATGAGCTAAGAAAGCTTGACATCCGTTTTTCAATAAACGAATAGCTTTATGACTTGAAATGATATTGACTGATTTTAGTGGTTTGGTGATTTGGATTCGCACAACAGGTTGATTAGGAATATGAAAACTAACAACCTTACGAAAACAATCAATTTTGGCATGGTAAGTGGTTAACCAGTCAATTCCTAAAATCACGTCAAATGCAAGTATTTTCAAAGATATAAGATCAACAGGTAAGGTAAGGGTACCAATCTGAATCAAGCAAGATTTATAAACTGTAGATGTAACAAAGGTTTCTCCTAACGGAGTTTCAACAGATAAGTCAAAGTCTAATTTATCAGAAGTCAAGTTCAAACGTTGAGCACAAGCAGGTGAAATAAAGGAATGGGTAGCACCGGTATCTAACAAGGTATAAACTTCGCAAGAGTTTATGATCAGCTTACCTGTAATCACCTCGTGTGGATTCCTCGCGTTTTGGGCTGTCACGACAAACGCTCTTCCAGGAATCACTGACTTTGACTTGTCTGCAACCGCCTTTGGAATCACCACCCCCGCTGAACTTGGTTTCGCAACAGGACAATCTCGAGCTATATGTCCTTCTTTTCCACAGTTATAGCATCCTTTGAACTGTTGTGGGCAGTTTGGGCTGATATGTCCCTCTTTCCCGCATTTAAAGCATACGACCGGTGGTCGTTCTCCTCCCCTCGAAACAGTTGATGCTGGTGCTGATGTTGACATCTTCGTGTTCTCATTGTTGTACCTTCTCTTCTTGAAATCTCCCCCCGATTCTCTTCTTCTACTATCATGGCCACGATAACCACCGGAGTGGTTACCGCTTCTGTCATACTTTCCTCCTCGCTGGTTGTCATTGCTCCGATGACTACTGCCACCAGTACGACCTTGGTTGTGGTCCCTCGGTTGAACATAATCATTATCTCGTTCCAATAACTGGGCCCTGTTTACTACATCCGAATATAAAGAAAACTTATGAGAAATGAGGTATTGACGTATTTCGGGTTTCAAACCTCTTAGAAACATCCGCGTCATACGTTCCTCATTCTCCACCAAATGAGGTGCAAACCTGGACAGCTCCGCGAACTTAGCCTCGTACTGGGATACCGTCATGTTGTTTTGCTCGAGTCTGATAAATTCTACCTCCTTCATATGACGAATACTTTCAGGAAAGTACTTGACATTGAACAGTTTCTGGAACGCTTCCCAAGACATCTGGAGTGCAGCAGGCTGGGTACGCTTCACGGATTCCCACCAGTAATCTGCCTCTCCACGGAACATAAACGTGGCGAATGGAACCTTTTGTTCCTCTGTACATCCCAAGACATCAAATATCTTGGTAATTTGTTTAATCCACGTCTCCGCCTTGATCGGATCTGGCTTTCCCAGAAACTCTGGTGGTCCCAATTCTTTGAACTGCTTGGCAGTGACAGCTCGCGTGTTGTTATTATCTCCACCTGTATGTTGCACACGAGTCTCCCTCGTCTGATTTTGCATGAACTGCAAAAAACTTCTAAACATCTCATCGTTTATCGTCTGACCAGCGTTATTTTCAGGATGAACATTGCCTTCTTGTTGCACGTTCTCCTGGTTAACAATTAAAGGTGTCTCCACGGTCTCATTCACTTCGTTGTTAACGTTCTCAGCTGCCATTCTCAAATACTGCCATAAAACAAGGGTTAATTAAACAAGTCAACATATCACATATTAACCCTATGCTCCGACTGACCAATTAAATACCACATAAGCTTAGGTAGGACACACTAGCGAAGGATTTACTCGTCTCTCCCCTCCTAGTTCTATTCCCCGATCTCCGCCAGAGATCATATCCCTAAGCTCTGATACCAACTGTGACGCCCCCAGAATAGGTCCATTCAACCCAACCCATTCTGAGTCGCCAAATACATGGTACAGAATTCAAATACAAACTTTATATCATACGATCGTGCAAAATACGACCACACAACTGTGAGTCTCAGTACAAATATGTAGAAAATATTAAGATTCAAACTAAGTCCTCATTACAATTATTATCACACTATTTATCAGAAATAGTGAGGACTACTACTGCTCTAACTCGGACCATCACTCTGTCCCCCGACTAGTCCCCGCAACATTCTCATTTCCTGAAGAGGACAACAGATGAAAAGGGTGAGCTCAACTAGCCCAGTAAAGAATATTATGACTAAGATAATGAAAAATAAATTATCGTTAGCCTTCAACAGTTCAGATAAAATATTATTGATAACATGTTTTAGATCAATATTCGCAGCGGAAATAACCGTTCATCATCAATATTTTATCCCTGTAACATCAATCAATATTCATCTCATCAAATATTCATCTTTGCACTACAGGCCAAAGATATTCATTTGTATCATCAGTGGTCATATTCAACACCTGTCATCTTTGCACTACAGGCCAAAGATATTCATCAGGTAATCATTCATCTTTGCTCTACAGGCCAAAGATATTCATCAAGTAATCATTCATCTTTTAGGACTGAGGATAATGAAAAACATTTAAAAAAAACGAATCCAGTGAGATAAAAGACAAAGACTAAGGATTCGTATTTCAGTATATCCAATTCAAAAATACCTCGTAATAATCAATTATGGAGCAAAATTCAAGAATAGAGCTCAAAACTTGGATACAATCAAAGATAGTAACCTTAACAGACAATTTGGACAAATAGAAGAAAAATAAATTTTCCCGTGAATAGTGCCGTATACGTGAATAGTGCCGTATACGTGAATAGTAATCCCGACGGAAAAAAAATAAGAATTTCAACATAAAATCCATGACAATATTTCTGTATAATGATATTGAAAAGAATAATATCATTTACGAAAGAAAATAACATCCCTTACCTCAAAAAGATAGTACCTCTGACTGGAATATCGGATATAATACCGAAGAAAACTTGCGCTGAATACTAATACTCAAAGTATTGAAATACTCACAAAAATACGCTCGATATTATAGAGAGAGAAAACTTCTGATTCTGGTGTGATTTTCAATTCTAACCTAAGCACCCTATTTATAGGAAAAGCTTAGGATGCCAAAGGAGACTAAAATAATAAAATAATATTATTTTTTTTTAGCCGCCGGCTGCTCCAAAAATTCTATTTTTTCAACCAAAAGTGGGTCCCACCCTTTATTAAAAAAAATATTTATTTTCCGAAACTTCAATAATTCATAACAAATAGCCCCTTTGTCAGAAAAATACAAATGATGTGTCCTTCTATAGGAAATTTAATTCTCTACAACTTTGCAGAAGAAAGTTTTTCCAAATTCCAAACATAAATTATCCGAAATCCAAAAACAGATGATTTCTCACACCAAAATATTGATAAAAACACATCAGCACTAATTCCTTCTTTAATATCCACAAAATAAATATTTCCTTATCATATAAATCAATAATTAATTATTCACAAATAATATTATAGAACTACAATATTAACAACCAGGTCGTTCCCAGGACAGAGGGGGCCTTCCGATAAGGACTTCTCCTTACTGGCGCGCAATTAAATAACCCCTCCTAGACAGAACTTCCTTAGACATTGTCAATAATGCTATCTAATAATATTATTCAAATAATATGAATTATTGAGTTGATAACGTGAAATACTGTGCAACGACAATTATTGAATCAATACTACAAAATATCAACTGTAGCCATTATTGAATCAATCATAAAAAAATAGCAACGTGGCAATTATTGAGTCAATAAAATATCAATGCAGCAATTATTGAGTCAATAATATAAAATATCAACGTAGCAATTATTGAGTCAATAATATAAAATATTGAACAGTAATTACTGTAACAATAATTGAGTAGGCTTCTCACGTAAGACTCAATAATTCGAAATACTGTGCAATACCGTGTGCTACTATGCAACACCGTGTATCACTGTATTTTAACCACCGGGTATTTCAACAGTACTAACGGTAACAACCACGCCGTTATCTTGTAAAAAGTTATTTCTGTCGCTTTCTATATCCGACAGTTATTCCGTTGTGGGGGCCCACAAATAGCTGCGCCGTCGTACGAATATTCCCCGACAACAAGAATATTCCACGACCAAACGAATATTCCCCGACAACAAGAATATTTTATAACCACTTGCTCATTTTAAAAATATTTGCACATTTCACCCATAACTTTCATATTTATCAAAACAACCCCTTACTGTTCAAAATAATATATAAAGAAAACTAAATCTTTATTCATAAAAGTTGGGGTCTTACAGAAATAGTTAGAATTATCTTGAAGAAATTAGAGACTAAGGAGTAAGGAGCAAGGAGTGCGTAAAGAGACGTTTGTAATGGAGCCCGGGTTTAAATGTAATAGTTACGTTTAAATTTAAATTCTTGTACTCCTAGGTTTGACCTTTTGGTTCACTTGGTGGCTCTAGTGAACCAAACTATAATAAAAGTCCATAATCAATCCGAGTATAATATAGTATTCTATATGTGCATGCTAAGTAATATATATATTATATTTTATACAAACATGCTTCGCATGTTTTAATAAAATGACGCGTAGTTTATATATATATGTGCATGCACGCTAAACAAGATGAGACAAATAATAATAACCCCCTCAAAGGAATCATATTAAGTCTAAAGCGTTCAATGATATTTAGAATATCGAACGTCGCTTTCTAGCATTATAAATTAATAGAGTATTAAATATTTAATATAAGTTTGTTGTGCACACACAAGGCGAGTATTAAGTATTTAAGATATTAATTTAATCACATTTGAAGCTTATAAAGTTAATTGAATAATATTATTTTGTTGTGCACACACAAGGATAATATTTTTCTTTTTTGAATATATGGAGTGCTAGGCTGGACTTAACATAAATCATTTAAGTTTGGATGTGCACACACTTGACCATTATGATCTAAGAGATAAAATACAAGGAGTTACATATCGATGTAATTGACAACAGTTGTCTACCTATTTATTTATATATCGTTTGTTGTGCACACACAAGGCTATACATTTGAAATGAGATCCTTAATCTCACTAGCAAATCATTAATTAGATTTAGCTGAACTATATAAATGAGGGTAATATAGTTTGAAGAAAATAGTAGGAGATACCAATCTGAAATAAGACCTAATTTATTTTGGTATAAAAAATTAATTAAATGAATGTTTGCTAAAATATTGTCTTTTCACATGCAAAAATTTAAAAAATGTCAAAATCACTAATTTCACTGTGTAGCATACTTGATGCTAATAAACTAACCGGGTCGAATTACACGGACTGGTTAAGGAATCTAAGAATAGTTCTCACTGCTAAAAAGATTTCTTATGTCCTAAATTCACTTGTCCCTGGAACTGTTCCAGATTTAGCCTCTGAGGAAGAGATTACCACCCTAACAAAGTGGCAAGATGATGCATTTGTGGCTCAATGCATCATGCTAGCATCCATGAATAACAGGCTTCAGCGTCAGCATAAAAATATGGATGCTCCTACTATGTTACTTCACCTCAATGAGTTGTATGGTGAAAAAAGTAGGACTGCTAGATATGAGATATTTAAGGAGCTCTTCCGATCTCGAATGTCCGAGGGCACATCCGTTGAGACTCATGTCCTAAGGGTGATCAATCTGATTGAACGTCTTGGACAACTTGGGTTCGTCATGGATGGGGAGTTGAGTCAAGACTTGGTCTTGCAGTCATTCCCTGAGACATTCTCACAGTTTGTTGTTAATTTCTACATTAATAAGTTAGATGTCAGCTTGCCTGAATTACTTAACATGCTGAAAACTTCAGAAGGTCACTTCCCATCCAAGAAAACCATGTCTTCATGGTGGATTCTTCTAAGAAAAGGAAGAGGCCCAATGTATCTTCTAAAAAGAAGAAATCTAAGAAGGCCAAGGGCAAGTTGAACATGAAGGAACAAAAGAAACCTATCCAGCTAGCAAAGGAATGTGCTTCCATTGAAACGAGCCGTGACATTGGAAGAGAAACTGCAATAAGTTTTTGGCAGAGAAGAAGCTTGGAGAAGCTTTGACTTCCAATCAAGGTTTATTCATAATTAAAATTAATTTTTTAGAAAGTTAAAATTCTACTTGTGTATTGGATACCGGCTGTGGTTCTCACATTTGTAATATTGTGCATGGACTGGTCAAAAGTAGAAAAATGAACAAGGATAAGGTTGTCCTACGAGTGGGAAATGGAGCAAAGGTTGCTGCATTAGCTGTAGGCACTTATTGTTTAGCATTGCCTACGGGCAAGTTTATTTATTTAAATAATTATTATTTTGTTCCGAATATCATTAGAAACATCATTTCAATTTCTATATTAGATATGGATGGATTTGACATTATAATAAAGAACAACAGTTGTTCTATTTATAATAACAATATTTTATATGGTGTTGGTAATTTGCGAAATGGACTTTATATACTTGACTTGCATGAAAATATATTTCAAATAGAACAAACTAAGAAAAGGAAAAAGAGATGATGTTAATTATACCAAAATGTGGCATTGTAGACTCGGTCATATCAATAAAACAAGATTATCCAAGTTTCATAAGGATGGGCTCTTAGAGCTATCTGATTATGAATTATATCCAACTTGTGAATCTTGTCTCATGGATAAAATGACTAAATCTCCTTTTAGTGGAAAAGGAGAAAGAGTTACAAAGTTGTTAGCGTTGGTTCACACAGACGTTTGTGGACCTATGACAACGAATGCACGGGGAGGGTATTCTTATTTTATAACTTTCACTGATGATCACTCAAGATTTTGAAATGTGTATTTAATGAAATACAAATCTGAATCATTTGAAAAGTTCAAAGAATTCAAAAGTGAAGTAGAGAAACAAACGGGCAAGAGTATTAAGATTCTTTGATCAGATCGAGGTGGAGAATACTTAAGCGGTAAGTTTCTTAATTATCTCAAAGATAATGGTATAATCTCACAATGGACTCCACCAGGTACACCACAGTTAAATGGAGTATCTGAAAGGAGAAATAGAACATTGTTGGACATGGTTCGTTCCATGATGAGTTATACCAATCTTCCAATTTCATTCTGGGGTCATGCCCTAGAAACGGCTACATATCTACTAAATATGGTCCTCTTGAAGTCCGTCCCCAAGACTCCATATAAGATGTGGACATGGTGGAAACCTTGGTCCTAAGCATGTTAAGATTTGAGGATGTCCAGCTTAAGTGAAATAGTTTCAGAATGATATGCTTCGGACAAGATCTTAGAAGTGCACGTTTGTGGGATACACTACTAGAAAATTGGTCTATAGCGACGGTCGCCGACCCTCGCTATAGGTAAAAAGACCGTCGCTATTTCCTATAGCGACGATCGCCGGCCGTCTGCTTAGTTATCGTCGCTATAGGTTTTAGCGACGGTCCTTCTTATGTATACCGACGGTCAGGTCGTCGCTAGTAATAAAACCAAAAACATGATGCTAGCTCTATACCGACGGCCACCTCATATATATAGCGACGGTCATGACCGTCGCACTACAAAATATGCCAGGAACAACGGACTCTATAGAGACGGTCATGCCCCGTCGTACTATAAAATCTTACTTGAATGTCTGACCCTATAGCGACGGTCGTGACCGTCGCAATATGTGTGTATATTTGGCATATGACCTGTTCTATACCGACGGTCACCGGCCGTCGCTGTATCCTACCATACAAACCATATCCTGCTATACAAACCATTCATACCATACAACAAAAGAACAAAATACAACATAACATACGACTAGCATTTACAGATAACATACCATACAATCTGAATAAAACATAAAATACCAGCCAACTAAATACCATACAATCAAAACAAAACATTCATCCATACAAATACATAAAACAATCCAAATACCATACAATCTGAATATAACATTTACAACTAAAAGAACAAAACAAATAAAGTCATTTAAATACCATCCATCCAAAATACATAACCATCCAAAATACTATATATGTCACCGACATGTACATAACCATCCAAAATACCGTTACTATATATTTAAACAGTACATAACCAGTAGCACAACTGAGATATTTCCAACAGTACGAGACATGTCACAGGTTATCTGTAGGATTATTTGATCCACTAATATCATCATTATTTTCTTCTGTCGAATGATCCTATAAATTAATTACCAAGTGAACTTGTTAATCTCTATACAAAGAGAGTGAGAGAGCAACACTTTTAAGTATAGGGGAGAGTGAGGGAGCAACACCTGATTGTTGGAATTAGCATTTGGAGTTGACGATTTAGACTTGAGCAACTCTGCAATGATCGATTGCAATTCATCCACTTTCCTTGCAGTTTCATCCCCTTTTTCACGCACCATTTTCAACTCAGCTGTCAACAATTCTTCTTTCTCACGTTGTAAATCATTATTTGTGTCACGGGGCCCCCAAGTGTTGGTAGCCGTGGCACCAACTCCACCTTGTTGAAGTCTGCCATGTCGCTCCGGTCCAAGCACTTGGGTAAGGATATCATTTCGTCCCGTAGATTGTGTATTACTGCTTCCGCCAGCCGCTGCCTGAGTCTTCTTTAACTCAATAATTATTTCATGTGAAAATATACAAGGCAAAATATGAATGAAATGACACACAGTACATGTCAGCTCAGTACAAGTCAAAATATGAATGAAATGTGAGAGAGGACTATGTAGAAATACTTGTCAAAATATCAGTTCCCTTAATCTCTAACGCATGTCAAAATTCTGAGAAGTTGAGAGGGATTATGAATGTAAATTTTGGCAAATATTATTGCCAACAAATCTCAGCCACTGTTTGCATTGAACTATACTAATCATTTGCATTATTGTCAATATATTCGGGCTTGATAGTATGGATTTACAACTCACTAATCTAAATGGTTAGAAGTTGTCAACAATTATTTGTTCAAATAAAAAAGCTCATGACAGCGAAAAAATCATGACACTGGCTTATAGATCCAGCAAAAATTTGCTGTTAGGAAGTAATGGTGTTTTTTTTTTCTTTTTTGACCTAGTACAATGCAAGGAAACATTGCAAAAATAACATAAAATTTGCCTTTTATGAAGCAAGAAATGGCAAAACATGTAATCAAAATGTCAATTTGCAACATAACTTGGCTAGTTGGAACTTGGAATCTCATTTATTTACATTTTCTGGAAGATACATCATACACATCCATATGCATTATGCAGTCAGAAACTGAATTATCCTTATCCCGAGAGTACAAACTAGTCACATTTATCACTTTATAAAGAATAGTGAACCAAGGCCTAGGAGGTTTGCGAAATTGAATATAGAATGATAATAATATAATCTATGTTTTCCCCAAAATAACATTTAACTGACTCCTAAGGCTACACATTACAAACTACAAAACTACAAATTCAATGTGTATATAGCAGATCTCCCCAACTATCTAACAGAAAAACTACTACATATTGTGAAAGTAAAAGCCGATTTATGTGGGAACATGATTTATGTCACTATTGCATCATTATTTTGGCTAGGATTATTGACAGTTTCAAAACTATTGGATCGTCCCATATTCGAGAATACGTACCACATTCGAGGATGCACCCGGTAGAATTGAATTATCGCTTCGAGTGTGGGACTCGATATACAAATCAGCTCGATCAATCTCCTTTTTTTGTTTGGTACTACAAATAAAACACATAGTAGTACATAATTCAAGAAATACTCTATTCATAGAAGTCTAATACATGATTAAAGACAAAAAATATTGAAATAACATCAAATATTACCAATTCATGCTTCTTTTTTGGAATTGATTTAGTGCCCAACGTATGACCTACCAACAATTTTTTTTGATTTTCACAATTTTTTGTTTCTATTTCCTGCATTGCATGAATTTATAAATTAATACTCATCTGTAACAATAATTAAGAAATGATAATACATAACCAATGAATAAACACAACCTGTGCGGCATCAGTTCGCCAATAATCAACCAATGCAGCCCATTGATTAGGATTTACTCGATCATTGTTGATAGTATTTGCTATAGATTTGGCAGATTCACCAGGCACAAAATTAGTACTCTTTAAGTTGGACTTCCAATCCCTCCACCTATTGTTCATGATAGCCATGATTTTTCTTTTAGCATTGGGATGATCTGTGGTAAATCGTTTCTACAACAAACAAATTTACACATATTAATTTACTTTCAAAGTGCTTAACTTATGAAATTAGTCAAATGTCAAATTCTATAGTGCTATGATTAATAACCTAGATTTCATCCCAAGCCCATTTCATGTTAGCCTCAGTCATATTGGACCATGTTGGAGTACTTATCGGAAAAATTTCTCCATTGCGAGCAAGACACCCAAGAAAAGTTGTCAACTTATTGGCGTCTCCCCCAACAGGTTGACCATGTTTATCATAAATTACTTTCTTGGGTGCATCGGTATATGACCACAACTTTGCTCCCATTGTTGCCCCACGCTTCCTCTTCGGTCGAGAACCTAAAAGAGATAAAGAATCAAGTTATATAAACTAAACAAATTTGATTTCATAACCATGACAATGCAAGTATATGTGTACCCATCCACTCCAAAACCATAACAATACAAGTATATGATATATACATGATACCTTCATGATTTTCATGAATAGTTTCCTCCTCTGCATGAGGTTCATCGGCATTAGTCTCATTATCTTCATTTTCATTCATTTATGGGTCATTGGAATGGCTAGCACGAGATCTGAACGCTCTATTAGAAGCCATTAAAGCAACCTGAAACCCAAATGTGTATATCCCATACTATATAATTTCAGATACCAAAGTGGGTTACACACGTAAGAATTTGAAAGTGGAATAAATAATTTGAAAGTGCAATAAATAATTTGCTTAATGGGCCATCTGCTTAGGTTAGCCAAAAGTGGAGTTAATGAGCCATTGCTAGCAGTGCCTCAAAAAACTTTTTCATTCCTTAATGGGGGGGAGTGATGGTCCACTACCAACCTCATGGTAATAGTTCATACTAATTAGATACTTTTGAGCACTTCTAGTCCATTACTCCATTCTGGCACACTTCCCAAGTAACTAACCAAACACTAAAAGAGCACATGGCATCATGCTCAATTCAATTTTTTTACTGCCTTTATTCAGTTTAAAAAATCTATTATATTACCACCACATTCTATTGTCCCAAACAACAATGACCTTAATGTCATGAATAGGCCAAACCACATACCAAGCCCTAATGCTCAATACCACTGCCACAATCTGCTGATACTTGCTCCATCTAATTAGGGGCAGTCCGGTTCCCTGTAACAGAACCCATAATGAAGCCATTAAAATATTATGTACAAACATAAATTATAAAACCATTAAAGAAAATATCAGTTTGAATCAAGATAATAATATCCACTGTAATTGAAATAAATGCATATTCTATTTTTTAACTCAATATTCAACTCTAGTTATCTAAACTTTCTAAATGTGAATACAACATATTATACATGGTAAAGCATAGTATTAATTATACATATGTGCAAAATGTAATACAACAAAAGAATTAGAAAAAACTATTTTTTTTCTTTTTCACAGTAAAATTTAATCATTATTTGCTATAGTAAGACGTTACTCCATTTAGATGTTAATTTATCAGCACTACACCAACAAGGTCCAACCTTACCATTCTTTTTTTGGTGAACATCATCACTGCTGAAACTGTAAGCACCAAAAAAAGTAAACCAGCTCCAGTGCTGTAACTTTTTCCCCACTTGCAACTACCATATAACTCTCTCTATAGGTCCTAAAGTAATAGTTCATCTTTATTTATGTTTCCAAATCTTATGGCTTTTGAACTCGCTTCAGTTGCTAGGAATTTTGATGGTTCTGCTTACTGTCACAAGAAACAACACCTGAGTTTTCTATTACCTCAACACTTAATAATTAGTTTTCAAAGTGAACAACTCCATTAATAAGATCACGAACTAAAAATCACGAACTAAGTATTCAAAATTCTGACCTAAATAGGAGATGACACGATCGCCTACTACCGAAGGACCTCTTCTCGGCCGCGCCAAATGACCTAAAGTAGTACGATTTCAGAGTGAGAAATGGTGACAAAGGAGAGAGAAAGGGTTAGAGATGAGAGAAAGGGTCGATCGACTCAGGCAAAATGTTATACTGATTTCGGGAAAAATTGTTATACTAATTTGGGGGAAAAATGGGAGGGATTTGTACGTGCCCAAATTAGCTACGCCCGCTCATGGCCTCAACCCAATAATCCTCTATACCAATGGCTATATTATGACCCTCGGAATAGGTTGTATTCAAAGGCCTACACCGACAGCCAGAAGGTGACCGTCCCTACATAATACCTATAGCGGCGATTCCGCCACGACCGTCGCTATAGCCCGTCGCTGTATGTCGGATTTCTAGTAGTGATATCCTAAAGAAAGTTTGGGATACTATTTCTACAATCCTACTGAGCAAAATGTGTTTGTTGCGAAATACGCTGCTTTCTCTAGAAAAAGAGTTTATCCCTGAAAGGGCTAGTGGGAGGAAAATAGATCTTGAAGAAATTCAAGAACCACAAACCACTACAGATCAATTGGATGAACCTATCCAAGTAGAAACACCTACTTTACAACACCCCATTCGTAAATCTGGACGAGTACTGAAGATACCTAAAATGTATGGTGTAACGACCCCAAAATTCATACAATAATATTTTCCTTCTCGATCGTTAACAATACAACTTTAATCTCTCATTACATCATTATTCGATATTAAAAATCACTAAAAATACGAAATATTTAAAACTTTTATAAACTTTCTTTCTATATTGCCCTAAATCGCAACCTTTACATTACATCTCTTCGACTCAAATCTATATCATGAATCGTTACAACAAAATGACTATACAAAGTCTTACATAATAAAATAATATCCATCTATATTGGATAACTCTACTTATAATTCAGCAACATATTACATTCAAAACATTAATTATAATTTGAAATTTAACATAACTAATACTCTTGAACATTGATCTCTATAAATCACTTAACACGTATCTTTACCATGCATCATTGACCTGCAAAAATGGTTATTTGCAAGAGTGAGCTCGACAGCTCAGCAAGTTCTAACAGTTTTCATGCATCACATATCACATAATAAACATGCTCAACATAAATCTCATAATAATTAAAGTAACATGGCATACATGCTTTAATTCACATAACAAATATAAAGATTGAGTTCCTTACTCAATCAACATTATTTAACCAAAAAGTGTAGTCATAAATTGACTTTGACATTTCATGATTACAACATGTATAACATATCATGCTTGCTTACAACGTATATAACATATCATGCAATTTAAAATAGTTCATCAAATTCACGTAGACAAATAGGAACCGAAAGACTTGCCTGACTCGTGGATTACCAATTACCGAAAAATTGCTTAATATAATCTGCTTCATGATCCTACATAACGTATCACCATACGCATCAATTATTAGTCACTTAGCAACGCTTATCAAACGTCTAAGTAAATTCTAATCTACACTTTCTAATTTACACTTCGTAATTCTCTTCCATTCACTCGTTTGACACTCGCTGTCAAATCATATGTATAATTATTACATAGCTAATCTTCATCGTTAGTTAACCAATTTTGGTTAAGTCATTCCTCATTAACTAATAAGTTAATAATTAATCACCACGCAATTTAATCACTTCACATAATTATATTACATTTCACATAATTAATTAATTATAATTACATCTTACGTCAATCAAATTACACTTCAAGTTAAACATCATTATATTTATTAACATTCATGTTTTATAACTTAGAACAACATCTATTATCGTTGACAGCACTATACTTGCGTATGTGCATGTCTGACGCCCTTCGATTACCTCCGAATACGCATCAGTCATAAAGATGACTATTTTGACCCTTTCTAACGACCTTAAATCAAAAACAATAAAAAAAAAAAGTTGTAGGTATACTTGTGCTCGTTCCAAATCATCTTGAATCTCCTCAATCGGAGTTGGTATGAAAAAGTTATGGTCATTTTACTACCGGAGGTCAAAACAGTTTCACATTACAACAACTAAACCACCCCGAACAGCAAGAGTACCCGCTGGGGCGGGTCCCCCAAGTCAAAAACACCCGTTGGGGCGGGTCCAAGGGCTGGTGGAGGGGCTGGTTCGCGAACTGGTGGAAAAATAAGCCAATTTGGCTTATTCCTTCACACCGAATTCGATTTTTTCCAATATGATAAACATGAAACTTGATACAAACAATATTTTGAAGTCATTAACATGATTATAACACATATAAACCTTATAAAACATAATCAAAACCAAGGTTTCTCATGATTTTTGCAGAAAACACAAAATCAAACGTTCTTGACGAAAATTGCTATTACAAATTCGTTTTTCGATTAATTCAAGTAATTCCAATTGTATTAACTTCTATTCTTAACATACTAACATAATACATGATTAATTTCAACAATAACTCATAATCAAACACCAATTTGATAGTTTCAAAAGCTATTTTTCAAAAATTAGTTCACATAAAATCACTATGAACCTCGTTCTTCTTGTTTATCAAAATTTCATGAATTAAATTGTTAAAACAACCATATAACTCATATATAATCATTTTATATCACATATTACATATAACTTCATGCTTTCATCAATTTCTTTGATAATTTAAGAACTATTTTTAAGATAACTTCATGATAAAATATTATGAACATGATTTCTCCATGTTCATCCTATCTTTGTGAATTAAAACACTTATACAACTATAAAATTATATGTAAACATATATATACACATATATATGTACACATCCCATACATATATCAAAATCAAGAGCTTCCACACCAAGACTTTACAAGAGAACTCTAAAACCATGAAAACATAGAAGAACATAGTTTAAAACTTGTTTTTTACAACAATTGATTTCTGAAAATCTTTTATGGTATACAATTACATATGAATACCACATAGACATATAAGATTCATGATTATACAAGTTTATGAAAACCTAATTTGACAAAAACTAAATACAAAATATCTTAATTGAGTATAAGAGTTAGTATGATACCTTTCTAGGTTAAATTAAGAGATAGATGGAGATGATGAAAGTTTTCCTCTTGTTTTCTCAAGGTTTCCCTTCTTCTTCTCTCTTCTTCTTCTCTGTATTCTCTCTTCTCTTCACTGTATTCTCTTCTTTGTTTAACCTTTTATTTTCTTTAACAAGCTAACCCTTCTAAACTGACGTATATTATAAATATAATATACATATAACATATATACAATATATATGTAACTTATACTATATTAATTTAGCTACTAATTCCTTTATTAATTACATAGGTTGCAATTTTGAATATCAAAAGCCCTAAGGCTTGTTTGGCAAAACAGGTTTATTTTTAAAAATTAACTTTTGAGCTTAAGGCCCTGTTTGGTAAAACAAGATTAAAACAAAAGTAAGGTCTTGTCTGGGAAAACGATTTTAAAAACTCTTTTAATAAATCCTTTAACACATATTCTTAATGTTATCTTTTAATTAATTAAATCTTAACATTAATTTAATTAATTAAAAGTTTAACATCAATTAATCACATAAAATTGTCACATTATAATTACTCGCTAATTATAACTTTATGTAATAATTACCACATCACTACATCTAATTTAATTATCTCAACTAAATTAGAACTATAACATAAAATCATTACATATTAATTAAATTAAATATTAAATAATCATTTAATTAATATAATCCACTTAATTACATTACTCCATATTAATCATATAATCTCAATAAATAATTCAATTAAAATATTTATTTATTTTAATAAATATTAAATTAACATTTAAATTCTCTTCACACCAATTCACATATTTCACAATATGTATCACATATACACATACTCGTATTCGAATATCTTAAAATAAAAATTTTATTTATTAAATTCTCATTTATTAATTCTTAAAAATTCGGGATGTCACATATGGATTCGTCATAGAGGATGACGATGAGGTACACGTCATGAATGATGATGATCCATTGAATTACGAACAGGCTATGAGTAATAAAGACTCAAAGAAATGATAGATGACCATAAAATCTAAAATGGATCTTTGAAGCAATGCTCAAGACCATTTGAATTTTACTTGCGATTGTAGCTTATTATTACTAAATTTGGCAAATAGACGTGGAGACGCCCCTCCTCAAATATATGTTATTAGAGGAGAATGTATGTATGATACAGCCAGATGAATTTGTTTTAATGGTTGAAGCAAATCATGTATATGAGCTACAACAATCCATTTATGGGTTATAGCAAGGTTCTCAAAAATGGAACATTCATTTTGATGAGACAATCAAAAGAGTTTGATTTTATCAAAAATGAGAATGAACCTTGTGTGTACAAAAGGGTTAGTGAGAGCGCTGTTTCATTCCTTGTATTATATGTTGATGATATATTACTGATAGGGAATAACATTCCTATGCTACAATCGATGAAAATAAAGTCGTCTAAACATTCCTCCATGAATGATTTGGGTAGAACATCCTACATTGGGGATATAAATATGTATAGATAGATTTAAAAGGATTTTCGGCATAACCTAAGAAATGTATATTCATTAGATGTTAAAGGCGTTTAGCATGGAAAACTCCAAAAGGTGTCTCATAATGATGAGTCATAGAGTGTATCTCTCTAAAATTATCCTCAATAAAAGAGAGATCGCATGAGTTACTATCATGTATGCAATGAAATATACGAGACTTGATGTTGATCAGTCATATTCTGGAAAAGTCTTAGTAAGACAGTGATAAACATCTTAAAGTACTTAACTGACACTAATGATGTCATCATGAACCATGATGGGTCTGAATTAAACTAGAGGACTAAACAGACTCAAGTTTTCAAACTGACCAAGACGACAGCAAATCCTCTTTAGGGTAAGTCGTTACCTTGAAAGGTGGTGCAGTGAATTGGAAAGGTTCCAAACAACAAAAGGTTGTTGGTTTAGTGATAAAGACAGTATATAACTGTAAGTGAAGCTGTAAGGTGATGTTTCGGATGAAAAGTTCATTACAGAACTAAGAATAGTTCCTAAGTCTCATCTTGAATCCAAACATGTGTTGCGGCACTTTGATTAAAGAAATTATTAAAAGAGGAGACGTCACCTTGGAGCATGTAGACTCCCAAGACAACATTGCAGATCCATTTACTAAAGCTTTAACACAACATCAGTTTGAACGTCACTTAGAGAAGATGGTATGAGATACCATGGCGATTGGCTTTAGTGCAAGTGGGAGATTAAAAGTAGTATGCATACAGGTCAATCATGTATGATGATAAAGCATCTACTTTGGAGACGATCTTATTTATTTATTAGTAAAAGTATTAACTTATTAAAGGCATCTAATTATCAACATGATGTTATTTTTATAATATGTAAATAACCCATAGTTTTAAGCAATGCTTTTAGAATCATAATGATGATCATGCTAATGAAATCTAAATTCTTAGAAAGCTTAAAACTAAAATAGATCCCAATCGTGGGATTACTAAAAAGGGGATTACTAAATCAGGATAGATTGGTACATATGTTGCTTGCTCATTGGATGAGGATGATTGATCTCATGATCATTTGTTTGGAGACACTAAAGCAAGTATGTAGGTGCTTATTGGAGAATAAGTTCACTGAACTTGACTAGCTATGAAATACCTAATAAAATTTTACTTGCCTATCAATAGGAATTCCTAATGTGATAGTAGTACAAGTGATCCTTGGACTTGAGATCATCATAGTATCTTTTATGTAATGAATTATACTTTGACTTATTCCTTAAGACCCTTAGGCCATGTTTGTTTGCAAGGATTATAATCCCAGGATTATAATCCAAGACTACTAATCCTAGGATTAAATAATCATAGTCACATGTTTGTTTTTTATGGGATTATTCATGGGATAACTTCAAATAATCCCATGTTATGTTTGTTTTTTCCAAGATTAATTAAAGGATTGGATTAAAAAATATCGTTTGGACTATTATACCCTTACAAATAATAACATATTTTAAACTTATTTATACATTAAAAAATAATGAAAAATTAATGAATTTTTTTTAAATAAGTGGTTATGTTATTCAGTAAATATTATTTGTTTTGAGAGGGGGGTGGGGGTGGGGTTGGGGAGGGGGTAGAGGGTGGTGCGGGGTGGGACGGGGCGAAGTGGGAGTGTATACATAATCAGTAAATATTATTTTTTTAATTTTTGTAGGGTGGGGGTGGGGGTGGGCGGGGTGGGGTGGGGCTATACATAATCAGTAAAATTTTTTTTTTTGTGGGGGGGGGGGGAGGGGGTGGGGGTGGGGGTAGGGGTGGGCTGGGGGTGGGGGTGGGCTGGGGCTTGGCTGGGGGTGGGGCGGGTAGGGGGTGGGGCGGGGGTAGAATGGGGGTGCATATATAATCAATAAATATTATATTTTTTAATTTTGTGGGGTGGGGTGGGGTGTATACATAATCAGCAAATATTATTTTTTTTTGAGTGGGTGTGGGGGTGTGGGGTGTGTTGGGGTGGGTGGGGTGGGGTGTAGTGGGGGGGGGGGGTGGCGAGGTGTATACATAATCAGTAAATATTATTTTTTAAGGGGGTGGGGGTGTATACATAATTAATAAATATTATTTCTTGATAGTGGGTGAGGCGGGGGGTGGGCGGTGTGTGGGGTGGGGGTACATACATAATCAATAAATATTATTTTTTTGGGGGTGGAGGATGGAGGCGGGTGGCGGTTTAGCGAGGTTTAAATTGCCAGTTCTATTGTCAGTGTAAGATTTAAATTACACATATCAAATAATTAAATTATGTGTATTAGATTATCGATACATAGTCTTTGTACCAGTAAGTTTTAAGTTACCGGTTATTAATAACGGAGATTGCAGGATATGATGGACATTTTAGAAAAAGATTGAGGTTAATTTTGTCTAGCAATTTTTAATCCCAAATAGTAGGGATTATAATACCAGGTAGAACATGGTATTAAATAATCCCTCATATTATGCTATTATATAATCCCGGGACTAATAGTCCCAAGCTCAAATTTAAAAATAAACAAGACACTTGGGATTAATAGTCCTATCCCAAGTGTAATTCTTGCAAACAAACATAGCCTTAGGGTATATCAAAGGGTATGATTGGGTATAATGAGTTACATATAGAGATAATAAATGATCAATAAAGAATCTATCATTTCTAGTAAAAGAAGAGATATGTCCTATGTGATTCGTTAAATGACAACCCAGTAGTCCTTGACCAAGGTAGGATGAAATTAGAAAAGAGTTTCTAATTTGCATTATTTAGAGTTGTGCATTTTTTAATCGAAATACATATAATTAAATAAAATAAAACTTGAAAATAATTCTATATCTTATATTTAATTTGGACATTGTATGGTGGAAGTATTGAATTGTACGGTAACTATTTACTCACAGGTTCTTTTATGATTGATGTTGAATTCTATATTATCTGGAAAGTCGTTGATCGCTAGGGAGGCTTATCCCTATTGTAGAATAAATATTATTTATTTAAATAGATTATTAGTTTAATTTATTTATTTAAATAAGATTAGAATTCTTCTAATTGATTTATTCACAACCGGTTTAATATGGAGAACCTAAAGGGTTACACCATAAAAGGAAGAATAATTATTTAGGAAGGTAATGACATAATCGTAATAATGTATTAAATATAATTAATTTAATCTATAATGATAGAATAAATTAAATAGCTTCATGTTTATTATTTAATATTTTGGAAATATTAAATATTAATTAATAAGAGTAGTCTTATTAATATTATTACAATTATTATTATTTAAATTTGTAAAGGAGTTTAGGAATTAATTTAATATTAGTACTCTCATTTATTCCTAATATGATTAGGAGGCAAATTAATTAAAGGAGTTTAATTAATTAAATCCAAATATGTTGGGAAGTCTAATTAATTAAAGGATTTTAATTAATTAAATGAAAACCTATGTCTAATAGGATTAGAAGGGTTGACCAATATATATATATAAGAGGAGTCTTATGTTAGATGTCAATTGATGCAATTCCAATTGTTGGAGAGTACTCATTTTCTATAGTGGATAGAAAACTAGGGTTTAGCCAACCACCCTCCTTCTTGAATAATTCCTTTTCCTTGGTGGATCACCTCTAGAAGCCAAACACTTAGGTGGCTAACGTTGATCAAAGAAAGGAATCTAACTCAAAAATTCAAGGAGATCACGAAGAACAAAAAGTTAAACTCGTACTTGTGGAAGCTTCGTTCTACAAGGGTATAATTCCATTACTTCTTGTTTATCGTTTTAAATTATTAATATGCATAAAAGTTGATCCGGGTAATGGTTTTGTAGAAAATTTTAAACTCTGATATACCATGCTTCTGCTAATTTTTGCAATTTAATTACGCCATAATTTCTTACAAACCCAACAAAGGGCTGCAGCCATCTTCCATGGCCAATTATATCAGCAAAGGATTGCTCGATCCCAAAAGAAGAATGTCCGGTTTAGGTGATTCAAAGAAAATGACTTGGTGCTGAAAAAGATCCTAGCCAATCAAGATGAAGCTAGAGGAAAATTCGCCCCAAACTGGGAAGGCCCTTTGATCGTCAAGGAAGTGTTGACAAGAGGAGCCCACAGATTGCAAGAAATAGATGGGGAGGACTTTCCCCAGCTTATCAATTCAGACACCATGAAAAGGTACTATGTATGAGTTACTTGTAAACCGCCATCCTGGTCCTGAAAAGAAAAAAAAAGAAAAGAAAAAAGAAAAAGAAAAAAATTCAAACCAAATCAATTCAGGTACTTACTACTAGGCCTAAACTACGAAAGACCTGATCCCCCCATCCTCAAGAGTACGTAGGCAGCCATTTATGGTGCGGTCTAACCTTCAACAAAAAAAGCCTAACACTTTACTTGTAAACTCAAATATCCGATTAAATACCAGTCTTAAGACACCAAACCATATAAAAAACCCAAATCCTATAAAACCTCCATGATCAATGAACCCTTCTAAGAGACCCTTTAACATCTTAATGTTAGTCCATCAAGAAAAAGGTCGTGATACATCAAGACAGCAAGTCACAAAGAAAGTGGCAATCATCGAGCAAAGATCAAAACAAATGTAAAAGGGAAGTGAATCAAAATATATTTCCTTGCCATATAATAATATTTAATATATATATTGTGTCATATACATGACAAAAATGGCTAACCTAGTCTATGCAGGAAAATGAAAGCTAGTCTATAAACCCTCCGTCAAACGGGTCAACAAACCCAACATAACATCCCTCTCTAAAGCTGTAGGTGCATCTTTGAGCTCCTTGCCTGCAGCCTCAATGCGAGCTAAAAGATCTACAGCCATCTGCAAGGTGCTACCATGATCATCCATAAATGCACTCATATCTGCAACAATGCCCTCAGTATAGGATCTGAGAGCCAAACTATCAGCCACATAAGCATCCCTGGTAGCTCGGGCCTCATCTCTCTCAGCAAAAGCAGCATCCCGGCCATAGAGGGTTGTCAACACCAATGTTGTCGCATGATCCCTCTAAGAGGTTAAAAGTTGTATCATTTGATCCAAAGACTCGACAGAAGGTGGGGCAGCAATAGCTGAGGAGCTTGGAATGTCACTGATCAGAGCTGCTATCAAACCAGCAAATAGCTCATCCTTTATGGGAGAAACAGGATCCTCTATAGGCTGTGACGCCCCCAAATTCGGGTTCCTAGAACCCCGGACCTGGTACGTTACGGTACTTCATCTTCATACATATTCTATAAACTAATGCGGAATTTATAAACATAAATTATTTATTTCACATGATTCTATAACATTTCCCAAGGTCTATTAACCTTAACTAAATACATACCTTAAGTGACTACAAAGGTTTACATATATGATTTACATCAGATAACTAATAGTTATAGATGCATATAATCTAATCTTGGAATTTGTCATTGCCTCTTTCTTTCGTCGAACCTTCGTCTTAATCTGAACATTGTTATCATGATATAGCAAGGGTGAGCAACTACTTTGCTAAGCAAGTTTAAATACAATGAAGATATATCATGATTGAAAAAAAGAATAATCTTTCAAATTTTCAACAATATAATAATTGTGAAAGAGCATGAGTCATAAATGTCAATAATTGAATGACTGAATCAATAATGTTTAATGTCAACAAGGACCATGAACAACTTTAACTGAACTTTATGGTAATGAAGGTGATCAGCCTTTCATACCTGATGAACATATGCAACATGCACTAAGTACGAATCAATAATCAGTATAGATGTGAATAATCAACAATAATTATTCACTAACACGCTTTGAAAGTATAACTCAAGTTTGAGTTAGGGAAACTTGCATGTACCATCAATTACTGCTACGCAATCTAATTTAATCTCTTTATTGAAAAGTCCTATCATTATTAAAATTGATCTTTCAATTAGCATAACATACTTTATCTCACAATATTATTACTTTATATGTAAACTATCTAACATTTAACTACATAGTCAAATATTAGATAATACCTTAATATCATACGTATTCACAAGTCTAAACCTAGCACACATCGAGTCTTTAATAGTATTCAATATAGTATACTGAGTGGTTTCCCACAAATAACCAACAAATTAGTTTTCGTCTTGTCTACGCTGTTTTCACAGCGAGTTAAATCGGTTGCTAATTCGTATATATCTCCACTCCCTGAAAGAATAGTTTAGCCCAATTACTATACAATAATCATTAAAGAGTATGACTGCACTACCTTAGACTTAACACTTACTCGATCACTTAATAAGTTATTCTTATAACTCGGTAAATTGTTTATGATCTTAGCAAACTGAATTCATTATTTCAGTAAGCTAAAGACTTAACACTTACTCGATCACTTAATAAGTTATTCTTATAACTTGGTAAACTGTTTATGATCTTAGCAAACTGAATTCATTATTTCAATAAGCTGAAATACAAGCTGTTTTTCCTTCATAACATTTTCAGTTTCCATTCCAGCAACCTTGAATGGCCAATTCAGCAAGCAAAATTCCTTTTCATGAAATTATCAAATCAACTTATTATATTTTTATCTTTTGGCCACACATATATACATATATTTCATATACAAAAATAGTTTTTCTGAAAATTTTCAACTCCCTTTAGTATTTTTTAGAAATCCGTTTTTAGTTCGTAGCTTAAGAAATTAGCTATATCATGCTTAACTCCAACAATTCCCAACACTTGAAATAATCTTACACATATTAAAGTGAACTTTCAGTTTAAATTTCATTCCCATCGGAGTTATAGAACTCCGATTATAGCGATTTTTATCCAAAAAACCCAAATTTTGAAATAACCATAACTTAGTCAATTTAAGTCGGAATAAGCTAATTTTTGGACAGGAGCTACTTTATATCATATATTTTTATTTCTCAAAATATTGGAATTTATTTCAATAATTACGATACGAAAACTACCATTAGAAATTTAGGGTAGAATTTTTTTCGGCATTTTTTCAGATTTTGTCTACTTTACTAAACAATGTCCATACGGAAATCTACAAGGAGTTTTGCATTGATTCCACTTGAATATGTTAGAAGACTCATAGGTCTAACTCCAAGAATTGACCACACTCAAAAATTCAAAATATAATGAGAGCTATGGTTGTTTGAATTTCACATTCTATTTTGGGTAAAATTTATTTCTCTCTCTTAGGTTTTCTAAGAAATCTTCTATGATCTCTTGTTTAATCAAACATAACTCATCATAATACCTACTAATGCCTCATATACTCATGTATCTACCATGATCTATGTTCTATTTCATCAAACATCACCAAACATAAGATTAAACACAATCAAGGCTAAGAAAAATTAGGTTTTCTAACTTTTGAAAAACCTAGTTTCCCTTTCATGCTTTAGATCTAACTTTTGATCCTCAAAAGGGTTAGATCTAAGCATATACTACTTATTAACATGTAGATCTAAGGTTTATGAGTTTTAAAATCTTAGATCTTTTTTTTATCAAAAATAAATTAAATAGAAGAATAAACTAGATTATAATTATGGTTTAAACCTTTTATATGTACTCTTCATTCTTCTTCTTGTATGGTAGCTTAATCTCTTGGTGGAATGAAGGATGAACTCCCCTCTACTCCCTCAAAGGGCGGCCGAATGCTCCCTCCTTTTCTCTCTCTATTTTGGTTTATTGAGCTAGCTTAGAAAGATTGAAAGGAAAGAGAAATGAAAGACTTATGTGGCTTAGTAAAAAAAATGTGTAGATATACTTTGTATCTATCTAATTCACCTCCCATACTCTTTCTCTCTCTCTCTTATCATTTGATGTTTCTTGCAAGTTAAAGCTTACTTGCAAGTTTGGAGAAAGTTGGTGGGAGTTATTCACCCACTAAAGTAACACAATGATTACTAACAACTCCCTTCTCCTCTCAATTCCTTGCATGGGCAGAATTGTATAGGCTCTGTAATGATTGAGATTTTATATATTAAATTATAATATTTATTGAGTGAATAAATATTTTATGTTATTTATTTATTGAGTTAAATAAATAAATTATGTGATTGTGTGGACTGATTTAATTAAGAGTAATATTTAATTAAATTGATATATTAGTAATGGTGTAGCATAATTGTAATTTAGTTGAGAATAATTAAATTAGATTTAAAATTATGTGCTAAGTATTTGTTGTAATTTACTAAGTGTTACATGAATCTAATTTCAAGTGTGACAATTGAGTATTATATGAATGTTAGCTTTTATTTAATTGAATTAGAATGTTGTAATTTAATTAAATAAGTGTATTATTTAATCTATGGAGTAAAGATTTATTAAAAGAATAGAAAAGGATTTTTAAGCTTATTTTACCAAACATGACTTTAGTTAACAAAAGGATTTGTTTTAAAATAATTGAGTTGCCAAACAAGGTCTCACTTTTCAAATTTTTATAACCTATGTAATTAGTAATAGTTATTATGGTAATTAGTATTATACTTGTTACTTATAGGTTACATATATATTATATATGTATATGTATATTATACAATATATGTTAGATAAGTAAGTACGTTAGTTTTACAAAGAAAGAAAGAAACATAGAGAAAGGGTTAGAGAGAATTATCAAAGAAGAGGAAGAAGATGAAACTTTGAGAAAGCAAGAGGAGAGCTATACTCCATCATCATCTCCATCTCTTCTCTTAATTCAAACTAGAAAAGGTATAATCTTAGAAATCCATAAGTTGTAATCATGTTCTTCTATAATTTCATAGTTTTAGAATTCTTTGTAAAAATCTCTTTGTGAAAATTCTTGATTTTGATATGTATGGGGTGTGTACATATATATTTATATATATATATGCTTACATGTGATTTTTATAGTTGTTTAAGTGTTTCAATTCACAAGGATATGATGAACATTATGAAATCATGTTCATAGTACTCTATTATGAAGTTATTTTGAAAATAGTTCTTAAATTATCAAAGAAATTGATGTAAGCATGAAGCTATGTGTAATATGTGTTATAGCATGATGTGATAGGAGTTATATAGTTGTTTTAACAATTCAATCCATGTAATTTTGATAAACAAGAAGAATTGTGTTCATATGATTTACAGTGAACCAATTTTTGAAAAATGGCTTTTGAAACTATCAAATTGATGTTTGATTATGGGTTATTGTTTAAATTGATAACGTATTATGTTAGTATGTTAAGAATAGGAGTTATTACAATTAGAATTACTTGAATTGATTGAAAAATGAATTCGTAATAGCAATTTTCGTCAAGAATGCTTACTATCATAGTTTTCTTCAAAAATCATGAAAAACATTGGTTTGATAATGTGTTGTATGGATTTTACATGTTATAATCAAGTTAAAGAGTTTAAAATATTGTTGTTAGTAAGTTTCATGTTAATCATGTTGGAAAAAATCAAATTCGGTGTGAAGAAATAAGCCAAATTGGCTTATTTCTCTGCCAATTCACGAGGCGGCACTTCCACCAGAGGTGGGACCCACCCCAGTGGGGCTTTTGTGCCTGGGGGACCCGCCTCAGCGGCTTAACAAGTTGACCGGAAAAATTATTTTTTCTTCATTAAGTTTTCATGCCCCGTTTGTTTAGCTAACTTATTTCTATGACTTAATAAGTGTAATAGGTAGTAAGATAACATGCTTTTGATGTGTTTAAGATAGATTGAAGTTTTATATGAATGTGTTACATATGTATGAGTGTGTTACTTTCATATACACAACACAATTTAAAACGTTATAAGCTTATGAAATGTATGTCGTGAGTATACACTCACGTATGTGGCTAGTTAGCAACCTATGTTGTAAATAACGTTGTGAGTTGGACTTGATTAAGAAGTTCAAAGGTTTAAACGTTGTAGTTGGGTACTAATAGACGTTTTAAATATAATGTAACTATGTAGGGTAACTGTGAAGTGATTGTAATTGTTAAAGTGTAGGTTGCGCTTGAGGCAAGTTCTCTAATTCTTATTCTTATACGTTAAGCAAGTTTCTATTTCTAAACTCGTTATTTACTTTGTACAAGCTTTCTAAAGTATTTTTGTACGCTATGCAAGCTTTATCAATGCATCTTTTTATTGTGCAAGTTCTCTAACCCTTGCTCAATATGTCATGCAAGTTTATTTTTGATTCTTAACTTGTTATGTATTGTACAAGTTATATTGTATTCCAAGGTTCATAATGCCATTACTGTCATGGTATTGTGATCTTAACTTAATTGTTCAAGCAAGATCTACTTATTCTTTCAGTTGCTTTAAGTTATTTCTAAAGCATGTTTACTTATTATGTAGATTGTTTCTATATCTTACAATTGGCTCAAGATTCTTATATTATTGAACTGTTAAAGCATTGTGAGTCGATTCAACTACTCCTTAGTTGATGATAGTTGAAACTCCAAAGTTCCTTTACCTATCCAAACCAAACTTTCTTTGGTGTGGACCTGTATTCAATTACTGTGAATGAACAACCCTATTTATTAGGGGATATTTATGCGAAAGCGTTAAATATTTGTGCACAATACATGGTACGAAGGGCTGATCCCCCTGAGTACGAGTTGAAGGTCCATAGTCTTAATGATTGTTAAATGTTTAAATAGAAATATTTATAACCTAGGACATAGTTCAAGGTCATATGACCCTCAGTTAAGTTCTATATTCGAATTTTAATGATGATGAAAGAATTGTTATTCAATTCTTTATTTTGATGAAAGTAAAGTTATTCAACCTCTTTTGAAACTATTCAATTATATCATATCACTGTTGTATTTCAAGTGAGCTTTTGTTTGCTCACTCTTGCATGTTTTACAACCCCTTTGCAGTTGAAACCAAGAATGTTGACATTCCGTCAACAAGTAAAGGAAAAGAAAAGACGAGCAAGTGAAGGCTTGTTGTTTCAAATTTTATTGTAATAAGATTTAGTTGACGATGTTTTATTTTCGCATTTACTTTGTTTGATGTTAAGGTTTAGTTAACCCTGGGATTTTATTTGGACAAGTTGTAATCCTTTGTCAAGGAAGATTTTATTTAAGTTTTATGAAGGTTGTAATTGGTTTTGAAATTCTTTATTATTAGGTAGATTTAAGTTTTAAATACAAAGTGAACACCAAATCGTGTGGAAACGAAGTACCTAGATTTGGGGGTGTCACTGGTTGGTATCAGAGCAGTAGGTTATGAACCTTAGGTGGGGGGAAAACCTTAGGTAGTAGCCTTATAGTAAGATCGAAAAGATAGTGGTGATAGGTAAAGATAATAAACTACCTTATGTGCTATGTGTTTACGTTTAGGTATTCGAAGAGTGACGACTCGATATCACGTAATAATAAACTTTAAAATTCTTTTGTCAGGATGACAAACATTGTAGAGTCCAGCCAAGCTAGAGAGGATATACCTCAGGTGCCTAGAGAGGAGGAGCCCCGAGACATCCATGTTGTCTGGGAGCAGCTGGTTAGGAGAGAGCCATCTCTAGTGATCACCGTAGCTGGTTAGGAGCGTGAGCTAACACCTATTCAAGAGGAAGAGGATGAGGACGAGTCTAAAGAGGAGGAAGAGGATCCCGAAGAGGAATTTCCACCTCACTCTGTTAGTTATGAGATGTACGAGACAGTTTATGACAGTAATGTGGAGCTACATGGTCGAGTCGGAGAGCTCGAAGAAACCATCCAACAGCGGGACGAGACTATCGAAGAGATAGCTAGTGACCTAAGAGAAGTGCAGTGGAAGATAATCCACGTAGAGAATGATCGAGACGAGGCTCGAGCCTAGCTAGCAAAGCTGAAGCAAGACATCCAAGAGGAGTCAACAAAGCGTGCCCGAGCTGAGGAAACAAGCTTGAGGGCTACTCAACGAGCCGATCGAGCTGAGAACGAGGCTGAAACCAATAGAGCCAAGCTAAGGGAAACAGAATACGCTTTTATATACGGCCATAGATAGGGCCCAGGACCGTATCTTCTATTATCCAGCTCAGTTCCAAGGTTTACCATGGTATGTGGTGGACCGAAGGATAGCGTTTCGGGAGATGGAGAAAGAACGCAGAGAGGATGTGCAACGTCTTAATATGCCTAGACATTAGAGCTTTTAAAGTATGTGTTTCTTTTTGTATTTAATAAATGTAAATCCCATAGTTTGAGATAATAATGGGATAAAGTGATGATATAGTCTTGTAACTTGTTTCAATTCAGGAAAGATGATGTAAATAGCAGAAATGCTATCTATCCTATGTTTTTAAAACTATGAGTAATGAATAAAAGAAGTTTATGGATGTGCTATGTGTTTATATATGAACTGAGTTATTTAAATGTTTAAGCTGAACTTGAATACTTAAGAATTGAATAAAGGAGCTAATAATAATTTTTCTTAACAGAAAATGCCTCCTAGAAGAAGACCAACACGTCAAAACCCCGAGGGTTCGACGAACAACAACAATAACAATGATGGAACAAACCTTAACTCAGTTCAGTAGTTAGTGAACCTACTGACAAAAGCGATGGCGAATCGACTGCAAGTGCAGGGTACTACATTTAAGGACTTCAAGGCAGTAGGGCCACCTGAATTCAAGGTATCGACAAACCCGATAGATGCACAGACGTGGATTATGAAATTGGAGAAGGTCTTTGGCGTGGCTAAGGTCGGTGAAGACCAGAAAATGGCATTCGCGACTTTCATATTAAAGTCAGATTCTAGCTTCTGGTGGCAGGCTAAAAAGACCAGAGAGGGTGAAGGAGTCATAACGTGGGAACATTTTAAAGAGATGTTCTTTGAAATGTACTTCCCTGTGAGTTCGCTGGACCAGATGGAGGTCCAATTCCTAGAGCTTAAGTAGGGAGGGATGACAGTGTCGGAATACGGTGCAAAGTTCAACAAGTTGGCCAGGTTCGCTACATACCAGGTCAGCACGGATGCTAAGAAGGCGAGGAGGTTTGAGCAGGGAATGAAACCCTGGTTGTACAGTAAGGTCTCTATGTTCCAGCTGAACACATTTGCAGTGGTGCTGGAAAAGGCCATACTTGCTGAAGGAGGAAGCGACGCGGTGACTAAGTTTAACCAAGAGAAGAAGAAGAAGAATGAGAAGGAAAATAAGGCTGGTGGTAGCGGGGCTATCCATCAAAAAAGGAAGTAGAACGATAATACCTTTGCTGGGAGTCAGCACGGAGGCCAACAGAAGAGGAAGCTCGAAGCATGTGCTACATGCGGGAAGACTCACACTGGAGTGTGCATGAAAGGGAAACGGGTGTGCTACAACTGTGTTCAGGAAGGCCACATAGCGCCGAATTGCCCAAACCTGAAGAAGGGAGTTTGCTATACATGTGGATCCAAGGATCACATGGCTTGTAACTGCCCTAAGAAGCCAGCGGCAGGGTCAACAGGGAATGGAGGAAATGGCAGCGGCAGCACTCTGACTATCACTGGACCGTCACCACTACAAGCCGTTCGACCCACTGCCCGTACTTTTAACATGACAGTGCAAGACGTGGTGCATTCAAAAGATGTGGTGGCAGGTATTATTCTGATCAATAGTATAAATGCATATGTATTATTTGATTCGGGTGCTACTTGTTCATTCATATCTGATGATTTTGCTAAAACCCTAGACTTACCTGTAGAGAAGTTAGCTTACCCATTGAACATAGAAATTGTGAATAGGGAAGTCATTCCTGTTAGTTTTGTATACAAGAACTGTAGATTGGACATTAAGGGTCAGGCACTGAGGGTAGATTTGATTTCGATAAAACTTGGGGAATTCGATGTCATATTGGGGATGGACTGGTTGTTCAACCATGGGGCAGTAATCGACTGTGAGAAGAAGTCGATAAACCTTACGACTCCATCAAAGGTAGTGTTCTATGGTAGTAAATCGCCTAGACAAGCGAGTTGTCTGACGGTGATGCAAGCCAAGAAACTTTTGATGCAAGGCTGTGTAGGATATCTATCCTACATAGTAGATACGCGTAAAGAGAGCTCGAAGATAGAAGAGATACCAGTGGTTAAGTAGTTTGCGGACGTTTTTTCTAGCGATTTGCTAGGACTTCCGCCAGATAAGGAAATAGAGTTCGTGATTGACTTAGCGCCGGGAACGGCTCCAATTTCAAAAGCTCCGTACCAAATGGCTCCAGTTGAGATGAAGGAACTGATGGTTCATCTTCAAGAATTGCTAGACAAGAAGTATATTTAACCTAGCGTTTCGTTGTGGGGAGCGCCAGTACTATTCGTGAAGAAGAAGAATGGATTGATGCGTCTTTGCATTGACTATAGTGAGTTGAACAAAGTTACAATCAAGAATAGGTATCCCTTACCTAGGATCGATGACTTATTTGACCAATTGAAGGGTGCCAAATACTTCTCAAAAATAGATTTGAGAAGCGGGTATCATCAATTGAAGGTCAAAAAGGAAGATATACCGAAAATGGCTTTTAGGACTCGATATGGTCATTATGAGTTCTTGGTGATGTCATTTGGTCTAACGAATGCCCCAGCTGCATTTATGAACTTAATGAATAGGTTGTTTAAGCCATTCCTAGATAAGTTCATAGTGGTGTTCATAGATGACATACTGGTTTATTCCAAGACCGAGGAGGAACACGCTGAACATTTAAGGCTAACCTTAGAATCGCTGAGACCAGAGAAGCTTTACGCTAAATTATCAAAACGTGAATTCTGGTTGGAACGTGTGCAATTTCTTGGCCACGTGATCGACAATGATGGTATTTCGGTAGATCTGTCGAAGGTTGAAGCGGTAATGAATTGGGATCTTTCGAAAATGCCATCTGAAGTGAGGAGTTTCTTGGGATTGGCAGGTTATTACCGGAGATTTATCCAAGATTTTTCCAAGATCGCAACTCCATTAACAAATTTGACTCGTAAAACAGTTAAGTTTGTTTGGATGAAAAATTATGAGGAAAGTTTTCAGGAGTTGAAGAAAAGGTTGAGTACTGCGCCTATATTGTCTTTACCAGATAGTACGGGAAATTTCGTAGTATATAGTGATGCCTCACATAAAGGTTTAGGCTGTGTGTTGATGCAAAGCGGCAAGGTCATTGCCTATGCATCACGTCAGCTGAAGGATTACGAGAAGGGGTATCCGACTCATGACTTAGAATTGGCGGCAGTAGTGTTTGCTCTAAAAATTTGGAGACACTACCTATATGGAGAAAAATGTGAAATATACACAGATCACAAGAGTCTGAAGTATATCTTTACCCAGAAGGATTTGAACATGCACCAAAGGAGATGATTAGAACTGATCAAAGACTACAACTGTAAAATACTTTATCATCCGGTAAAAGTTAACGTGGTCGCCGACGCTTTGAGCAGGAAAGGCCGGGAGAAGCTGAATATGTTAACTGATCAGGATCAGTTGATAGAATAGATGGCTAGATTAGTGCTGGAAGTTAAGTTTTTGAAGGAATCAGATGAAAAGTTGTTTCAAGTAACTACTGGTTCTACTCTGGTAGACAAGGTTAAAGAAGCTCAACTTCACGACGAAGAATGCGAGACGATTCAGAAGAGATTAACCGATAGCAAAGAGTTTAAATTCAGAATTGACAGTGAGGGACTGTTACGATTTGAAGGTAGAATTTGGGTTCCGCCAGTACCAGAAGTTAAGGAGGAGATCTTGAGCGAAGTTCATAGTTCGAAATATTCAATTCACCCTGGGAGTAAAAAGATGTACCAGGATCTTAGGAACCATTTCTGGTGGCCGAATATGAAGAGGGATGTTGCTGAATGCGTTGCAAAATGTCTAACTTTCCAGAAAGTCAAGGTAGAACATCAGAGACCTAGCAGATTGCTACGACCGTTAGAAATTCCAGAGTGGAAGTGGGAGCATATCACGATGGATTTCGTGGTTGGTCTTCCAGTGACTCAGAAGGGTTTCGATGTAATATGGGTCATTGCGGATCGATTGACGAAGTTAGCCCACTTTCTGTCGATCAGGATTAAGTACAACTTAGAACAATTGGCGAAGCTGTATGTTAAGGAAATTATTTCTCGACACGGTGTTTCGGTGTTTATTTTGTTTGACAGAGATCCGCGATTTATGTCAAATTTCTGGAAGCGGTTGCAAGAGTATCTGGGAACGCAATTGCGAATGAGTACAGCATACCATCCTCAGACCGATGTCCAGAGCGAGAGAACAATACAGATGCTGGAGGATATGCTAAGAGCTTGTGTGATGCATTTCAAGGGAAGCTGTGATGATCATCTACTGTTGGTGGAGTTCGCCTACAATAATAGTTACCACGCGAGTATCGGCATGCCGCCTTGCGAAGCGTTATATGGCAGGAAATGCAGAACTCTTTTGTGCTGGGATGAAGTCGGTGAACGTCAGCTATTAGGACCAGAATTAGTGCAACAAACTGCCAAAATCGTGAAGCTGATTAGAACAAGATTGGTTGTTGCTCAAGACAGACAAAAAAAATATGCCGATCAACATCGACAGAACCGAGAATTCTTACTAGGGAGTTTTGTTTTTCTGAAAGTATCTCCCTGGAAGGGGATGATTCGATTCGACAAGAAGGGGAAGCTGAGTCCCCGATTTATTGGACCTTTCGAGGTACAACGAAAAGTGAATTATTTATCGAGTTAAATAAATAAATTATGTGATTGATGGAGTGATTTAATTAAGTGTATATATTAATTAAATGAGTGTGCAATATTTAATTAATTAATGTATATTAATTTTATATTATAGTTCTAATTTAATTGAGATAATTAAATTAGATGAGATATGTGATGAAGTGTTACATGGATTATAATTAGCGAGTAATTATAATTAGGTGACAATTTTATGTGATTTATTGATGTTAAATTTTAATTGATTAAATTATTATTGATATTTAATTAATTAAAATGTGACATTAAAGTATGTGTTAAATAATTTATTAAAATAAAGAAAAGGATTTTTAAATTTACTTTAACCAAACAAGGCCCTTATAATTGTTTTAAACCTATTTCTACCAAACGGGGCCCTAACTATCAAAAAGCTATTTAAATAAACTGTTTACCAAACATGGCCTTAGCATTAATAATCTGTTTTTAAAAATTACCTTGTTTTGCCAAACAAGGCATTGTGGCTTTTTGAAATTTGTAACTGACATTATACTTCATATATTTGTCAGTTATATTATATAATTAAGCCTATATCTATTACTACGTATTATATTATACGTTAGTCTAAACTACGTTAGAAAGAATATCAGTGTAAGAGAGAAAAGAAAGAATAGAGGAAGAGTTAGAGAAGAGAGAGGAAGAAGAAAAGGAAGAGCTTAAGCATCATCATCTTCTTCATTAACGATTAGCAAAAAGGTTATAATCTATAATTTTACTCTTACAATTATAGAACTCAATTCATATGTTTCATGTATTTTATTCTCTGTCAAAAGTTGAGTTTTCATGGAAGTTATGAAATCATGAATTTTATATGTATGTATTGTATCCATGTGTTGATTGTGGTAATTGTATGACATAAAAGGATTTTTAGGAATTAAATTACTGTTAAAACAAGTTTCATGGAAAAAAGTTTTGTTCATATTGTTTTATGTATATTGATTGGTTTTAGAATGGAAAATTTAGGAATTTGTATGTGTTAGTATGTCTAATTAGAATTGGTTATGATGTTATATTCAATTATGAAGAGATTTCATGTGTTATAAGTTGAATTACTTGAGAAATTATATTACAGTAGATTATTTTATGGAAAAATATGAGTTTTCATGAAAATGGCCAAATTGGATTTTTAAAACTATTGATTCTCGTTGTTTAAATGAGTTTATGTTTTGAGTGCATGTTAGATATATGTATTACAGCGTATATATGATTTACAGTGTCTATGTTACTGTATTTTTGGCTTGTATGGGTTGTCCGGTAAAGCAGGGAGCCGTGGCTGTCTGCGTCTGACCGAGCTGCTGCGCAGGCAGCAAGGCCAGGAGCAGCGCAGCTGCGCCGCTTGCTTTTTCCAGAGCCTTTACCTGCGCAGCTGCGCCGGGTTTAAGGCAGCTGGCTGCGCAGCTGCGCCAGGTTCGGTGCAGTCGCAGTGTGTTTTAAACAATTGTGCAGATTATTTTCATGCCTAAGTTACATTATTGCTAAGATAATGAGCATATATCTAGCTTCTATAACATGTGTTAACACGAAGTTGGTAATTTCATAATTTGAGAAAAAAGGAAGTTTTCAAAACCTAATATAATATTTAAATTATAAGCTATAATTGTTTAATTGTAAAATAAGTTACTTAATTATAATTTGATTAATTATAATTAAGAGTAAATATTTAATTTAAATTATAATTATGTGAAATTATAATGTATAGAAGTTGATTTATTTTAATCAATTAGATGTTAATTTAAATTATAATTTAATAAATGCATGTTTAATTGTGGATTTTAAATTGATAATTACATGATTTATTATAAATTGTGTAATTGTAATACATGTTATAGTTTAATTAATTATTGATTATAATTGATAAATACATGATTAATTATAAATTGTGTAATTATAAATGCATGAATGTGGTTTAATTGATTTTAAATTATAAATTGTTTATAATTTAAAAGGTAATGATAATTTAAGTAATTATAATTTGATTAAGTGTTTGAATTATAATTGTTTAATTATAATTGAGTTAAATACATAATTAATTTAATTATGTGAATATGTAGGTGATGTAATTAACTATCTGATGGTTGATTATTATTACTATTTAATCAGAATGTGAGTTAACCATGAGGGTTAACCACTTATGTGAATTAGTTACGTGTTAACTAATTTAGGTTATTGTGATTGAATATATATGTGTAGGAAGTATTAAAGTACGTGAATCGTGTTAAGTAGCTTGCGCTTGAGGCAAGTCTTCTAAACCCTAAACTCGTTAATTTTACGCAAGTTTCTAAACCCTAATCTTGTATTGATTTTATATGATCTCTTGAATTCATATAATGTCATTTCCATTTCAGTATTGGACAATTGTTTATTTAATTGAAATGGTCTTAACTTATTGTTCAAGTAAGATCCAATTATTATCTTAAATGCTTTAGGTTTACTTCTAAAGCATATGTTAATTCATAATTCTTTTATTTTGAATTATTGGAAGTCGATTCAACTAATCCTTAGTTGATGAACGTGAATTCTAAATTACCCTTGTAAGCTTATCCAAACCAAACTTTCTTTGGTGCGGACTTGAATTCAAATTACTGAGTTGAACAACCCTATTTACTAGGGGAGGTTACTACGCATAGCGTTAAGATGGTTGTGCACAATACATGGTACGAAGGGCTGATCCCCCTAAGTACGAGTTAAGGTCCATAGTCTTATTGACTGTTAAAGGTTTAAATAGAAATATTTATAACCTAGGACAAGAGTTCAAAGGTCTTATGACCCTCAGATAAATTCTATATCCAAATTTTAATATTGATAGAGAATTATTATTCAATTCTTTATTATTGAAGCAAGCTAAGTTGTTCAGATTTTCTTAAAGATATTCTTTCATGTCTATATTATTGTTAAACTCTAGTGAGTTGTGGTTTGCTCACTCTTGCATTAAATAACAATTTCAGTTAAGGTTGATAACGCTGATGCTCCATCTACAAGTAAGGGCAAGGGAAAGCAAAGCAAGTGAAGACTTGTTTTTTTTATTGAGAATGATTGTAATAATTGAATGTTATATTTTATTTCCGCACTTTATTATATTCATGTCAAGGTTAGAGTAACCCTGGGATTGATTTTGAGAAGGTTGTAACCCTTGTTTTAAGGGAGATTTAGTTATTTTAATTTAAGTTGTAGTTTATTTTGCATTATTTATTGGGTAGATATATGTTATATTAGAAAGTGAACACCAAATCATGTGGAAACGAAGTACCCGGATTTGGGGGTGTCACAGGTTGGTATCAAAGCTGTAGGTTATGAAACCTTAGGTGGGGAAAAACCTTAGGTAGTAGCCTTATGGTAAGATCGAAAAGATAGATGTGATAGGTAAAAGATAATAAACTACCTTATGTGCCTATGTGTTTACATTATAGTATTCGAAGAGTGACGATTCGTTATCACGTAATAATGAACTTTAAAATTCTTTTGTCAAGATGTCGAACGTGGGAGAACCTAGTCAGGCTAGAGAGGATGTACCTCAGGTGCCTAGAGAGGAAGAGCCCCGTGACATACATATTGTCTGGGAGCAGCTGGTTAGGAGAGAGCCATCTCCAGTGATCACCATAGCTGGTCGGGAGCGTGAGATGACACCTATTCCAGAGGATGAGGATGAGGACGAGTCTGAAGAGGAGGAAGAGGAGGAAGAGGATCCCTAGGAGGAATTCCCACCTCACTCTACTAGTGCTGAGATGTACGAGGCAGTCTACGATAGCAATGTAGAACTTCAGGGACTAGTAGGAGATCTCGAGGAGACTATTCAGCAGCGGGACGAGACTATCAAAGAGATGGATAGTGAACTAGGAGATGCACAGTGGAACCTGATACATATGGAGGTCGAGAGAGATGCTGCTCATTTTGAATTGGCAAAGCTGAAGCAAGACATCCAAGAGGAGTCGAGGAAGCGTGACAGAGCTGAAGAGTCAAGCTTGAGGCTAATCAACGAGCCGATCGAGCTGAAGGTGAAGCTGAAGCCAAGAGGGCCAAGCTGAGGGAAACAGAATATGCTTTTCATACGGCGATAGAGAGAGCTCAGGATCGTATTTTCTACTACCCAGCTCAGTTCCAAGGTTTACCGTGGTATGTGGTGGACCGAAGAACGACATTTCGGGTAATGGAAGAGGAACGCAGAGAGGCTGTGAGACGCATTAATATGCCAAGGTAGTGGTAGTAGTGGTAGTAGTAACAGTAGTGGTAGAGTTTGTTATGTATTGCATGTTTTGTAATAAGTAACGAAAATCCCATAATTTGAGATAAGAATGGGATGAGTTAATAATGTAATCCTGCAACTTTTCCAGTTTAGGAAGGATGATGTAAATGGCAGAAATGCTATCTGTTTGATGTCTTTAACTACAACTGATGAATAAAAGAAGTTTATGGACGTGCTTGGTGTTCTATGTGAATTGAATTATTTAAACGTTTAAGTATGAACTTGGATACTTAATAATTGAATAAAGGGTCTAATAATAATATTTTCTTAACAGAAAATGCCTCCTAGAAGAAGAGTAACGCGTCAAAATCCCGAGGGTTCGACGAACAACAACAATAACGATGGGACGAATCCCAATTCGGTTCAGCAGTTGGTGAACCTATTGACCGGAGCTCTTGCGAATCAACCACAGGTGCAGGATACTACTTTCAAGGAATTCAAGGCAGTAGAACTGCCTGAGTTCAAAGGATCGACTAACCCTATCGAAGCTCAGACATGGGTTATGGAAATGGAGAAGGTATTTGACGTGGCTAGAGTAGGAGAAGACCAAAAGACAACGTTCGCGGCTTTCATGTTGAAGTCGGATGCAAGTTTTTGGTGGCAGGCTAACAAGACTCGAGAGGGAGTGGGAGTCATCACGTGGGAATGTTTCAAGGAAATGTTCTACGAGATGTACTTTCCAGTGAGTTCGCAGGACCAGATGGAGGTCCAGTTCCTAGAACTTAAGCAAGGAGGGATGACGGTGTCCGAGTATGCTGCTAAGTTTAACGAGTTGGCCAGGTTCGCTACATACCAGGTCAGCACTGACGCTAGGAAAGCAAGAAGGTTTGAGCGGGGACTAAAGCCCTGGCTCTATAGCAAGGTTTCCATGTTCCAGCTAAACACATTTGCAGCGGTGCTAGAGAAAGCCATACTTGCTGAAGGAGGAAGCGAAGCGGTAACGAAGTTCAACCAAGATAAGAAGAAGAAGAATGAGGTAGATACCAAGACTGGGGGTTTCACAGGCAGCGCTGTGAACCAGAAGAGGAAGTGGTCTGATAATATCTCTGCTGGGAGTCAGCAAGGAAGTCAGCAGAAGAGGAAGTTCGAAGCATGTGCTACATGCGGTAAGAATCACACTGGCGTGTGCATGAAGGGGAAGCGGGTGTGCTTCAACTGTAGTTCCTCGCGCCAAATTGCCCAAAACCGAAGAAAGGAGCTTGCTTTACATGTGGATCCAAAGATCACATGGCTCGCAACTGCCCGAAGAAGCTGACGGCAGGGTCAACAGGGAGCGGAGGGAATGGAAGCGGCAGTACCGTTACTATTGCTGCACCATTGCAAGCTGTTCGACCCACTGCACGGACATTCAACATGATGGTGCAGGATGCTGTGCAATCAAAAGACGTGGTGACAAGTATTATTCCGGTTAATAGTATAAATGCATATGTATTATTTGATTCGGGTGCTACTTGTTCATTCATATCTGATGATTTTGCTAAAACCTTAGACTTACCTGTAGAGGAATTAGGTTACCCTTTGATCATAGAGATTGTGAATAGGGAGGTTATTCCTGTTAGGAGCGTTTATAAGAACAGTAGATTGGACATTAAGGGTCAGGAACTTAGAGTAGATTTGATTCCGATTAAACTTGGGAAATTCGACGTTATACTGGGTATGGATTGGTTGTTCAACCATGGGGCGGTAATCGACTGTCAGAAGAAGTCGGTGAACCTTACGACTCCGTCGAAGTTGGTGTTCTATGGTAGCAAATCGCCTAGGCAAGCGAGTTTTCTGACGGTTATGCAAGCCAAGAAACTTCTGACGCAAGGCTGTGTAGGATATCTAGCCTACATAGTAGATTCGCATAAGGAAAGCTCGAAGGTGGAGGAGATATCAGTAGTTAAGAAATTTATGGACATTTTTCCGAGCGATTTACCAGGACTTCCGCCAGATAGGGAGACAGAGTTCGTGATCGATCTAGCACCGGGAACTGCTCCGATTTCGAAGGCTCCGTACCGAATGGCTCCAGTCGAGATGAAAGAACTGATGATTCAACTGCAAGAATTACTGGACAAGAAGTATATTCAACCAAGCGTTTCGCCGTGGGGAGCGCCTGTCTTATTCGTGAAGAAGAAGGATGGGTCGATGCGTCTTTGCATTGATTATAGAGAGTTGAATAAAGTTACGATCAAGAATAGGTATCCTTTACCTAGGATCGATGACTTGTTTGATCAACTGAAGGGTGCGAGGTACTTCTCAAAAATTGATTTGAGAAGCGGGTATCATCAGTTGAAGGTGAGAAAGGAAGATATACCGAAAACGGCTTTTAGAACTCGGTATGGCCATTACGAGTTCTTGGTGATGTCATTTGGTCTCACGAATGCCCCAGCTGCATTTATGGACCTAATGAATAAGGTGTTCAAGCCATTTTTAGATAGGTTCGTGATAGTGTTCATAGATGGCATCCTGGTTTATTCCAAGACCGAGGAGGAGCATGCTGAACACTTATGACTAACCTTAGAAGCCCTGAGACGAGAGAGGCTTTACGCTAAATTCTCGAAATACAAATTTTGGTTGGAACGTGTGCAATTTCTTGGCCACGTGATCGACAAGGATGGTATTTCGGTAGATCCGTCGAAGGTTGAAGCTGTTATAAATTGGGAACAGCCGAAGACGCCGTCCGAAGTGAGGAGTTTCTTGGGATTGGCAGGTTATTACCGGAGATTTATCCAAGACTTTTCTAGAATTGCAACTCCGTTGAAGAATTTGACTCGTAAAACAGTTAAGTTTGTTTGGACGGAGAAGTGTGAGGAGAGTTTTCAAGAGCTAAAGAAGAGGCTGAGTACTGCGCCTGTATTGTCTTTACCAGATAGTTCCAGAAATTTCGTAGTATATAGCGATGCCTCACATAAAGGATTAGGTTGTGTA